>JAHZNG010005158.1:0-11497 GCA_027744375.1 Orchesellides sinensis | reverse complement strand
AAAGGTAAAGGATTAGCAAAAAAGGGTCGGAGATTAGTGTCGGCATAATCACCCGTCGGTATATATAACACAATCATTATAAGCAATGCTTACTGCTTTTATTTTCAACAACGGATGGCAATTCTTTAAGTATTTTCTAACCAAACAACTCTTTTCTTTCTCTCATCTGTATATTTAACCTGATTTTATTCTTTGTTATGAGAATGTCATTGTGCTTAAGTTGAACTGAATGTACTTAAGTGTGTTTACTTTCGGATGTTGTTCTTTCCGTGATATAATGCTAGGTGGTGAATTGTTCTAAGGGATAATATTGAGAGAAAAACACAGATAGGAAATACTCACATTCCCTACAACATATTTATTTGTTTTTCCAGCTCTATTTCTCCTTAAGAATTACTTTTTTGTGCTCAGGCTTGTTCTATTTTTTGCATTAGCAAGGGAATTTGGCAAGCTGCTGTTTATAGAACCTGTCATTCCAGCCATTATATACTGTCCATGTATGCTTTCCCTTATCAAATATAAATACGTATAATTGAACATTGTCGATGTATATGTTACCTATAATACACTTACCGATACTTTAAGACACTATCTACAGGTATAAAATGCATTGCCTAAAAATCGGTGAAAGATTCAAGAAAACATTTAGTAAATTAGATGAACGACAGAGCCCAATTTTAGCTTTGAATATTATTTGTTGTCTTTGTGTATCAATATTAATTGTAACTGTATACTATATGTCACAACTCATATTTAAACTCATAGCTTTGACTAAATTTAATTCGATTGGGATTTCTCCACATAAAGCCACAATCCTGCATAGTATGCTCTTTGTAAACTTTAAACATAGTACGAATATTTAGTTTTAATTATAAATGATGGCAGACTTTTGGGAGCAGCTACAAAGTTACGAAGTACTTTTTACTATTATGAGTCTGGGGAATACTTGCCCCCAGGTAATTATATACATATGTACCATGTACATGCATTAATACAAGGCGAGTGTGGATGCATAATTACTGACCTAGTAAGCACATTTAGAAGAATGCCTCAACTAGTGCCCCTTTAAAAAATTCAATGCAACTTCACTGGTGATAATTTAAACCAAGAATTAGGACTGTTCCACTTTTCCCTCCAAGGTGAGGTGTAATGATACTAAATTTTTCATAAAAGTAAGAAGATAAGAAGCAAAAACGCTACTGTCTTTTATACGAATGAAGAGTATTAAAGTAAAATCATCCATACTTAACTACAGCTTTATGGCTTAGATTCAACTACAAGAAATGTGAAATTGAAGGAGAGAAAGCCAAGCAAAAACTGGTTCGTTTAAAAATGTAATTCAGCCTACTTTTCTTACGTTCCATTTTCACTGTCTGTCCAGGTTTGAATACACAATAACGCCAACGTAGTAATGAATGCATATAAAATGATCTAGTTAAAAAAGAGAAGAAAAGGAAAAGGTGAAATGGATTTTGGTTATTATGAAATAAAAGAAAATTATTACAAAGGTTTTGCGTTTTCGGGTTTGGCCTAGAAATGGAATAGGTGCTTGAAGCTTACATTTTAGAACACATTGTCGAAATGAAATGTTTTCCCTTCGACCGCACAAATAAAACCGCGTGGAATAACAATATTGCACACATATGCGGCGTCTTTGGAATAATATGCATGTGATATTATGGCATGTATTCTGGTGGTGAGGCTCGAGTGTGGCAACACTGGCTGACATTTTTGGAACACTTACTTATTATATTGCTCATGTGGTAAAGGTATTATTACATGGACCTAGCAGCTATATACAACTTAACCGTATACAAAATGTATGGCTTACTATATGCGAGTTTGAATATTATATAAGATGGTATCTTATGGCATTATTTTTGTTCCATATTACTTTTCTGTGTGAAGATGACTTAGCCCATATGAGCCGTGCAATATTCCACTCCACGAGGCAATCTTGATTTGAGATGAAGCACAAGGATTTCAGACTAAGCTTTAGTAAAGATACTTATGATTTTGATGCTGGATATGTGAATCTGTAAGCAAAAGAATAAGTTGTAGTTGTATACATGAATAAAAGAGGGTACAATATTACCTATGCATATTTTCACATAATATGAAAGAAAACATGTAGAAATCCTAAGTTTACTCGTATGATTTTTATGGACTGAGTTTTGTGGCTGGTCATTTCATTCCTTGTACTCAGCTCAGCCTTGATTTTCATTCAACGTTCACATATTACATTACGTTCATTTTGGTAACGAATTTCGTGACAAGAATTTTCACTTTGCGAGGGGATCCCGATGCAAACCACGGATGTAGAATTTAAAATGTACAATTGCACGGTGCAATCTGTATAATTTTATTTGTACAGACGTAGTATGACATGACATGTGTAAAAGTATAGCATCCCAGATTGTATGCATGCTTTTGTAGTTCTTGCACTGTCTGCTTCTAACATGCGTTTTACCACCAACGTCAAGAAGCCGAATAAAATGCTAAAAATATATTTATTTTCTAACAAATTCATACAGACATCTGATTGTGGAGTGGCACCAGACGCTATTGCAAAAATATTATGAAGGCTTTTGTATCGTAAAGACTTGTTGTTTCTAAGTGCTTTCACCAAAACGAGGTATCTACTTTATGTAATAAAGCGCGTGATGAAGTATGTATTAGCTTTGCAGTTGTATAACCTAAAGTCCTCGATTCCAACTTTTATGACCAGTCTCTCAAATCAAAATGGCATGAGATATGTACGTTTATGGGTTTAGCTTTAATTTAAATGAAAAATAAAATTTCTGTCATTTGTGGAGTACTTTTAAACAGTATCACATTTTTAGTGTTCTCTTGTCCCTGGAAGATGGACCGAAAACACGATTTAAAATAAAAATATTTAAAAATGTCAGTGGATGATACTAATCTGTCATACTTGAAGTAGACTGTGACCAAACTTTTTTTTATCAAGAATACAATAAATACACCAGTTCCTGGAAAGTATTGGATTATCGAAGCAAAGCTATTTCGTATGCATAACACCAAACCAAAATTGCTAATTCACTTTGACTACAGCTGCCATGTATGCACAAATGTTATATATATAACCCCAGCTAAAATTAGACTGAACAAAACAACAGGCAGACCACGAAACTGCTCATTGAGCTAGAACTGACGTGGATTTTATTTGAAAATCCAAAAACTTTCGCTTTCCTAGAGTTAGTGACGTGAGAGCATGAATGAAAGTCATAAATGTGTTTGAGTAGACACAACAAATTTCCGCAAGCTTCATCAGAATACGTTATACAACTAACTACTCCCTGTCGTTGAGGATTTTACTAAAAACAACACTTTCGATTCACAGTTAGGCTTGCTCCCACACATTTAGTTGTAGCCACACTTTCGTAATCCTTTTTAAGTTAGTTTGTGCACATGTCAGTGTTTTTCCTGTATCATACTTTGCACAGCTTTTTACACCTTTTTATGGCATTTCGCATTTTGTCACATCATAACAGCAGCACAAGAACGGAGTAAACCCTTACTCTCACAAGGCTTTTACATCATTTAATATGTATGCCTAGTCTAAACAAAGTAAATGTTCATGACGCATTCACGATTTGCCAGTGTTTTATTATTTTTTGTAAAAAGGTGAAGGCATATCTCTGCTCGCTTACTATTCTACACCCGATTTTGTTGAGAGTTCACGTGCCATGTTGATTACCCTGTTATTTAATGTGCCGAAACGTTTTCCAGCTTCATTAGTCGTGTTTTCACAAAAAGTTGCATACATTTTGTAAAAGATAAAAGTTGAACACGACACTAGTCAAAGCTAGTTAGAGATTCATCGAAGTAACATGAGACTGCTTTGTTGTTGCTTACTACTAGTTATAAAATGCCTAACCAAGCGATGCTGCAACGTTCTTTGTCAACGTTCTTCCATCCATACCTATGCATATACACACATCAATTACTTTGTATATGACTAACACTGGTAAAGTTTCATCCATGCAGGTAGACATCATTTTATGCTCATATCGTGTGTGTGACTAGTGCCATATAGGGTTTCCCTACGATTACTTTTTTTTTGGAAAATCCCTTCATTATTATTGCAACATTGAGCTCCTTGACACTGTCGAAAATGGAAAACAGAAATTGAGTAAAAAGACCCCCGACATCTAACACATTGTGTTTGTATGCAATGTTCTTTTGGAAACAAAAGTGTAGAAAAAGGAAAAGTACAATGATGGGTGTGTCAGTTGGCGGAATTCCCCTCACGTTCACTTACATACAGAGAGGAAGGACAGTTAACGGAAGCAACTTTCTCTTTTTTTTCTCCTCCTTTCTTTTCTTCTTTCCTTAATTCCTTATGCCTCCAATTAACTGTCAGAAGCAAAGACAGAAAATACGAGAAGATGCAAGAGTAAAAGAACCTCCTTAGAAGTACGAGCTGAAGTTTCAGACGAAGACATCTTGATAATTCTATACGCGACTTGTATCATCATTCACGTAGATACCTATATATAAATACATAAGTACATTGCATATACTCATCTTTGTATTTTATTTCCTTCAGAAATGTTTTGACTAGACTGGCTGGGAAGTATCTGCTTTCTTGCCTATTCTTTAAAGCATTAATACAGCTTCAGCAATGTACATCTTATGCGTTCCCCATCCTGAACTTGGCAACTCTGAATTTGTCAAAGTAATAGTATCTCATTCATATGCCAAATTATATAATGTTATTTCAAACGCCTTGGACAATCTAAAATAAACATGGACACTAAAAATCTTTTAAATCTGCTTGACATAGATTTGCAGTACAATCCGTACTAGGACTGACTGAACTTGCTAATGATGTCTGAAAAACGTCTAATATGTTCCTGCTTACAATTCTATACCGTTTAATACCTATATCTATGACAATGTCTGCTAAATATATACTTAAGAAGGGATCACAATCGATACACTCCACACAACCAATAAACAAAGCTCCTTTCTTATTTAATGAGTGTCCAAAAGGAAAGACGAAATCAATCTGCCGACAGAAGAGGATATTGGACATTCGTTAATTATTAAAAGGAAAAAGAAGAGGAGCAATTACGATAGTATCGCATATCCCTGGGAAAGCCTTCCCGACAGCAGTAGTTTTCCCTTCTGTCATGATTTACAAGATATTGAGTATAGGATAAGCATGTGGATGATGAGAGAGAGAGCATGCAGAAACAAATGTGGTGGTTACATGGATCTTCTGCTCGCTGGGAAAGAAATACAGACATTCTTGCATTTATCTTACGATTCCTTCAGTTTTCTTCTTGTGTCTGCCACTACGCAACAGTAATTTGATACGATTTCTTGACATCCTCTAATGCAGAGGGGTACGCAGAGAGGACGTTTGTAAAAGCGGTAAAATTCGTGGTTTTTTGCTGACTAAGCTTATCCAAGCAATCAAGCAACTAAGCATTAAACGGAGAAAATTACTTGGGCTGGTGCTGTATATTGTCAATATGTATGATATCACGTGTATTGCAATGCCATCTTATACATAATATCACCTTGTATCGTCTCTCGACTAATGATAAGTTGGATGAACGATAAACTAAAGTTAAATGAAGAAAAGAATGGTTATACCATATACAATAGGATGCTAAAAATAACACAAACTTAGTAAAACAGGCAGACATTAAATGTTACATCTTGAATACTCATAGTAGGGAAACAAAATGATCATTGCAGTTTTTTCGTAAATATATGTACATAGGTATACATATGTATATTTCAAAGGTCTCACAGTTGCCAGCCGTGTCCTTTAAAAGGCAATGATCATTACTGATGATAGTATACCTACGTCCTACGTAATATAATACTGCAACATATACTCTTGTCGCTATTCTTAGAGATTATGCTTACTTCTACAGTTGTTTTTCTGTTGCTAATAGCTTCAGAAAGCATTACGCTCCTGCTTTCTCCAATACTCTCATTAATTTAAGGATTCAGCTGTATATGTGGAGCTTTTTTTACGGAGAAAGAATTCAGTGTAAATAAATACACACTCGAATCGTGAGGGTTCCCTTTCTGGTAATGGCTTTGAGTGTAATAAAGAAAAAGTTATTGGAATGATACTATTTGATTATAGGGGTAGAGGTTGCTGCATTATTCTTATACAAAGGAAACCTACAGATTGATAGCACAATGTGATTCTCCAGGTTTCCTCTGCAGTTTTTCATTCCTGTACCTTTTTGCCAAGTAGCTTGTAATTTTTTACTTCATTCCTGTCTAAAATATAGAATTCGTCTAAACACACAAAGTGTACAAAGGATGAAAATGAGATAAACAGGTTGACAGGTTTTTCCGGGCGTTGACCGAAGTAGCTTGATTGGGATATCAATGTAAATTGGAGCGTTGTGCGTCAGTTTGTTTTTAATACTTTTTGATCAACAACATCGGTGTGTATTTCATTGAAGCAGTCACTAATTTTGATGTCCCGGGTGTTTTTATATGTATGTTATTGCATAATAAATCTTTTCAGAAAACTTCGTTAAAATCCACCTCCACATTAATTATAGCCAGATAAAGAGAATTTTCACTTGATTGGCTTTAATCAACTTGACAATGCTTTTGTTCCTTCGGATACTGAAAACCTTACTGTTTTAAATTGTACTTCAACAACTTAATTAATTTTGTAAGCATTTTTTGGGAAATTTAGAATTAGCCGTACAGCATACTATGTACTTCTATGAACTAGAAATGTATAGGGCTTGGAAACTATAAAGTACTTGATAGTCAGATTGTTTCATTAAAGTCTCTCCTGTTTGAATATCCTTGTAACTAACTATTCATTGACCATGTATAACGGTCATTATATTCTGGATTTGTATCAAAAGAAAAACAGTAAATATCGTATCAAAATAGGTACGTATACAGGTTGGCAAAACATACCTTTACAAAAGTTATATTTAACTCCATACAATACAATAAAATGTGTATGCATTTAGCAAACTCTCGTATTTCATTATAAGAAATGTGGTGGAAAACTACATACAAAGAAGGACAAAACAAGTAAATGCCACTTTTCCGGATTATTTTTGCAAAGATTTTTTATGACCAAGAAATAATACGGTTAAAAGGCAAGAAATATATAAAGGACAAAATAGCAACACTCGACTCCAACTTCTAGACGTTTCATTTCTACGAGGAAATTAATGCGCTGTTCCCTGAGCGAGAGGAGGAAATTAGAACAAGCACGTAAAGGTAGCTCATGTTGGACAGAAAATATGTATCACACAATATTACTTTTATATGTGTAGCATGTGGTGATATTTTGGCTGAAGAAAATTCCAAAGCTCTCTTGTGGGAATAGGACTTTTCTCTGCTGCCACAAAGATGGATTGTGTTCTTGAGCTTTTTATTCTGAACTGAACCTTCACATCAGACACGGAAAGAGAGTTGAGACATATACTCTGGAAGGGGGAATGGAGTTAGAAGGCGATTGTTTGGCCTTATTCCGTCATGACGTAATAGCAGTGTGTGTCTCGGAAGAAGTTTGGATACACTTCAGTGTTAATAAGAAAGAAAACACACAGGGCATTTTGATTAAATGTTATAGTTTTCCAGATACTGATATAAAAACGGAGATATTTATCTTTTATGTTACTCTATTTTCTGCGTTCTTGTTTCCCGTATTTTTTAGGAATTCTCTGATGAGAATACTGATTCGTTTTAAGTTGCATCTTTTGTGTTTAGAAATGAGAGAGAATGTTTGTTTTTGATATTTTGTCACGTTTGGAAGAAATCTTTCGCTTAATTCATGATTTTAGGTGTCACTTCTAATGATAGTGCGCAATTGAACTTAATCTCGTTATGACAAGAAAAACAACATGAATGCTTAACCTTTATTCAGTATGTGGGTGGAAAGGGATCGATCCAAGGAAAAACAAATTACGTGTTTTTCTATTCTAGATACTCTGGATTCCGGATAGAGCACTAAAATTTGTAGGTATGCATGTATGCATATATGTTTCCTTCCGTTGGTATATTTCCGTTTACGATCTGTGATAACAAACTATGCAAAAACAAACCATTTCTGTATGGATTTAGGTTAGTTGTAAATATAATATTGGGAATGCATTGGTTAAACTGCTGTTTTATCTAGCTTCTGCTGGTGAGAATGAAACACAAACATGTGCAAAATTTCTAGAGGTTTGCAAAACGCATTATTCTAAAAGTGTTATTGAATGGAAATATGTGCCACTAAAAGCCATAAACACCAGAAGCAATATAGCAGCATCAGGAATTGTTTAAGCATAATATCTCCATTTACGCATTATGGGTTTACATTCCTATGGGTTATGTATGTGTTACGGATGAAATTCCAGCATTGGAATCCCTCTAAGCCAAACCTGAACCCACTGCTTGGCGATGTAGGAAATCTATTTTCGAAATGTATATAAATACATATGCATATAGGTTGTTGTATCTGATACCTTGTGCCGTACAGACAGGGGTAAAATGAGTTGGTACAGACTACAGACATCTTTATACCCATTTGCATGCCAATGAATCGATAAGAATAACATAATCTATGCCGAATGGATAAGGTTTTTTTCTTCTGTGGATTTTTGGTAGTTTATTCATTCATGCATTATGTTTTTTACATAGCAGGCTCACGCACTGCTAGTCACGCCACAAAATAGATAAGAAAGAGACCTGTTTTTTGGCTTAGCTGAAAGTGAATATTTTGCTATTTGCCAATTTTTCTTCCGTAAATAGTCTGCTTTTATTTTTACTTCTTTCATAGTTCATTGATATACTACGAATTCATTGCGTAGGGTTGAGCTTTTGGAAGCATTCTACAAAAAAATGTAATGCTCAGTGAGTCTTCTTTTTATGACTTGAATGAAATATCAATGGCATATCATCATTGGTAAGTAAAGGCATAATGTGCGACTACTAAAAAGGCTGTAAAAATGTGGGAGCTTTTATTTGGATCTTCTTGCAGTTAAATATTACTTTCTGTTGGTTGGAGAAAGGAGATCATTGCCAAAGCCGAAGATACATATTTCTTAAAGAAAAGTGTGGATCTGTATAGGACACATCTCAATTTGTGGAGTGCCTTGAATGAAGAGCTCAAAACTTTTTTGCTTTCTTTGCTAATTTTTCAATTTTCCTTTCTCTTAAAAATTCTTTTCTCCAGAAGTCTTTTGTCTTTTGGGTGTAATTTATATGGACCGCATCAATACAAGGAATTTTTCATTTCTGTAAGGAACATCTTTCTTATAGTTTCGTCGTCTTAAAGTTAGTTAATGCTGACAGATTAAAAAGTTCTAGTAGATGGAGGAGTTAAGTAGCTTCAGCTTCATTTGAGGGGATTTTTGTCTGGAATATACGCATATTCTAATAGTAGGAAAACGCAGTTGATTCGTATTACAGCTTAGGCATTACTGCAAAAGTATTTTTGAAGGTTTTAGGAAAGTCAAGAAAATGACAGGACTTTTTTCTTTTTGAAAGAAATGGAGGAGGAGAAGGCGAGAAAGGATTAACTCTTTGTTGTCAATGTCATTGGATTTGCCTTTGCTTTTGAGAAATTCATCTTGACATTTGTTCAACCCCTTACGCTTCCACTGCATGCATGACTTCATTTCACATTATTCTAATCATGATCATGACGTTCGGTATTTACTCCAACACAGCAATTATTTAAATTTTGCCAAACCAATCTAAATAATAAGCTTCTACTACCACATTTTAAAATTGTACAGAGGCAAATATTAGAGCATTCCTTATTTTTTTTGTTTTAGAGTAATAATTTGCTTATGCTTTCTGCGTATTATTTAAGCACATGGTAAGGTAATGCTTTATTGATTTACAACTAGCTCACAAACCGAATTATTTTCTGAATTTCAGGGACAGAATTATAAGAGTGAACCTCAGCAACATCAGCCATATGGATTGCAAGGTGAGCACCAGTTGTATTTATACATTCAAAAATAATAAACATTTAGATTGGGGATATAAAGGGGTAAAAAGCCATAAAATGGTGGGGGTGTCAATGTAATATTGTAGCATTCTACTTTAATGGTACCGTATTTGATTATGCTTTTTAAAGTAATCCTTTTCTTAATAAAAACATCATGAGGGGGTTTAAACAAAACTGCATCATTACATTACTAATTAGTTGATTACTTCTTCAGTTCTTCCAATATAATTTTAGAAAGTTAAAATATTTGTATCGATGCACTTTTATGCATACTTACCAAAGGGAAGTTTTGACAAAGAATCTAAAATACCTACCCACCCTAGTAAGGATTTGAAATCTTATGCATTCAAAGATGCGTTTTGTAGAAAACGTAATCATAATATTATAAAACAAAGGATATTTATTAACTTCCATTGAATTCACTTGGTCTAAGCCATAAGAAGGAAAGGGAAGTTTTTATGGTGATACACATCCCGCATCAAGCAATAAAACTTACCAATAAGGATGAATTAAGCAAAATATGTAAATACCTTACAATGTAATGGTGCTTGAAGGATCTATTGTGTTTTACTTTAATTGCATAAGTTTTTGATTTACTGATTAATAAACGTGAACAATATTCAATATTTTATCAAGCAAACACGCAGCAAGGAAAGATTATTCACAAAACAAATACAAATCACTGACATTATACAGTGCTTCAATGAGAAAGATTACATAGGTACAATCATTCTGGTTATATAACTTCTCTAGATTTAAATTAAATTATTATTGCCCTCTAAAGTATTTAACGTTTTAGCCTTAAAGAAACTTCCAATAACACAATCACTTTATAAAATTATATAGGGACAAAATAGCGATTGAACAATTTCGTGGGAGTCCGTTTATCATCCAAAATATTTTAAAATAATGCAGTAACCCACAAAGCCAGATGAGACGCATGAAATGTAAATGATTTTGTTTTTCCACCCAACAGAAAGACGCCCTCGTTATGAACCCTACGGGACCTGCGAGCTGTGTTTCTAAAGGAAAATCTGAGGTGAGTTTTCTTTAAAATTTTGTCATTAAAATTTACCACACCTACATATGCAGTAATGTGCACACCAAAATGTACATTTATAGATATTTGATTACTTACACATATCAACTGTAAATTTCACTGTAAAATTCAACGCATTTTATGTATCAATGACTTCGAGTAGGAAGTAGTACAGAGGAAACCACCAACTCAGTACCGGTGTCGAATAAAGGGTGAACTTGAAGCTTGGAGTTTGATACTTTTCATCTTTTAAGTTTTTACCGTCTTTTTATGAACGACGGTTTTTTGAATAAGGCTTTAGTTGTCTAACGAGTCGTAGAAAAATGACATTAGCATTCTTTTCAAATCTCAAATAAATTGGCAGTAGACACCAACACGTAGGCATATGTCTCTCGTAATGTGGATAATAAAACAGGTAATTTGATTTGAGGATGTTTGGTTTTTACCCTGTCATCCTTTTAAAGAGCGTAACATTATATCCCCTTCAA
>JAHZNG010005157.1:0-13172 GCA_027744375.1 Orchesellides sinensis | reverse complement strand
ACATGAGATTACGTTCCCTCGTCTATCAACACTAGAGATAGCTCAGACTCGTGACATTTTAATTGTTAAACGTAAAATGATTTTAGTTTCATCAATGAGAAAGTGTATGAACCTCAATAAAATTCAAGATTAGTTTGAAACTTTAGGCTGAATCGTTTCGTACCACCACCCTTTAAGTCGAAGTTTGTTCTCAATGCGTCAAAAATGCCATAATTCAGTTATAGTCCTATGGGATTACATCTAAGGTATCAAGGATACATATACAATACATATACTTCTTTTATTATGGACAAAGAATTTATCTATACTGTACATTGCATTCGATATGTCACAAGTTTAAGTAAATATATTGCTTTAATAAAGAATAAGCTGGGATCCTGAGAAAGTTTTGAAGAAAATACTTGGTAGCATTTTGAACATCGAGTCAATTCTACTGTGAAATCCTTTTCTGTCCTATAGATCGTCTTGCTTCTTCCGCGAGGGAGAAAGAGGGCAGCAAAATAGAGAGAGAAAGCATGTAGGATGTAAGCTCGTTTGCCTAACACATTGACAATGCACTGTTGGTCTCTTTGGATTGTTATGTTCATGTTGACGTATGTTCGGTATAAATTTAGGGATGAATAAGATGACGGTTTGAGATTCAGTCTAAACCATTTTGTCCTGTGCAACTAAGCGGGTAAGTAAATGACATTGGCGGAAGGACCACTGCTGATGTTGCCGTTCAGGGATAAAAATACCCCCTTGTTCACTTTTGGCTGAAGTCTCGGTAACTAGTTCTAAATAATGGAAGATCTGACAATGAGGGAAAACCATTCAGACAAAAAAGTGACGGAATGTGATGGCATGTTAAGTGCAGTTAACTTTCACATCCGTAGTAAGCAATACCAAACCAAACCAAAAAACTAAATTCACTGATCGTGCCGCAATGTTACAAAGCTCGTGCTTTTTTGTATATCATAAATATAAGGGTACTAGAAGCTTTTGATGTAGAGAAGTCACTGTGTGTGATTCCATTCCATGTTCTTCTCCACAACTCTACTTTTTCAATTTGACATGTTCTTTGAACGTGATTTTTTGGAGAGTCAGAAAACTTGCGTAAGTTTTAGGTATTAAAATTGCTAACTCTCCCACCGGAACTGCGGACATCAACGAAGAGAAAGCAAAAAGACAAAGGAAACAGAGAGTTTATATGTATGTGTTGACGTGAGTGTTTACAGGCTGAGAAATGGAAAATGGCCAAACTCAGTGAAGCAAAGAGTCATGTCTTGTTTAGCGGTGATGGTACCATAGGAGTCAGTAAAGAGGATGTTTCTGGTGTCTTTTTCTATTCAATTTATGTACATTTAGATATATACACATATTTTATATCAAACTTATGATACACCAGCAGCACGAATCCCTGACAACTCGTATACTGTCAGCTCGTATACTGGCATGAAATGACAACTCGTATATTGCCATAAACAAAGAATACAAATCCCATATACTCCTGGTGTTTCTTCAAAAGCTAATTATGTAAAGCATAAAAATGTGTTTAAGCAAGTTAAAATACAATTTGCAAATTCACAGATTGCTGAAAAAACTAACTTCCTTCCTCTTCCACAAAAACTTGTTTACAAGATTTAGAGGCTCAACTGCCATCACATAATTTGAAATGCTTTTTTGTAAACCGCTAAATTGGAGTCTGTGACTTATAAAAAAAACTAGCCATGTAAAAACTGTGTGCAAATTAAGTTCAAGCCATGCCAATAACAATATTTGCTTTTCCAATCTCTTCCTAATAATGCTGCTAGTTTAAATCTAAGAAGGGTCGTTCGTACATCTTGTAGTTAGTTCAAGCGCATAGTATAGCATAGCATACGTTTACTTTTGCTTGGATGCAATTGCGAATATAGTGCTCTATAAAAATTGGCACCCAATCAATATCTATCAACCTTAAAATATTGGATAAATCTTGTGCCCAAATAGTTGCCATTTAATTGCAACGCAGCTTTCATATGACAAACTGTTATATTTAAGATTGTGTTGCGAGCGTGAATAAATACATTTAAATATAAATTTAAATGATTTAAAACTTTAAATCCGGGATATCTACGAGATTTAAGCATCGAAAATATATTGTTTTAATTAATGGTATAATTAATTATGTACATATAAAGCAATATTTCACTACACTCACTCCACTTCAATACACTCCTGAATAAAATTCGTGATTATACGAGATTTGCAGTATATGTTTATGGCAGTTTACGAGTTGTCGCGTATATTATTTGCAAGGCATTCGATGAGTATGGAGTATACCAGTTGTCGCTAATTCCAGCAGCACGTGCGTATCCCTTTGAATGTACTATTCTAATGATAAAAAGTATTGTGGTACACATAATTTTTGCTGGTTTAGTTGCAAACATGTAGATAAGACAGTACTAGTCCACATGAAAATCTCAATTATTCAAAGCAGCGTAACTAACATAAAGTAAGAAAGGCTTGAAGGCTATAATTTGTTGAAGACAAAAAGTTTTATTTTTTGTAGTACACCTTTTCTAGGCAAACGTGTTGTAAATCAATCTCTTGATGTGTCAAAAATTAGATAAAAATGATCTTCTACAAACTACAAAAACGCTTAACAAATCACGAACTCGGTTAATACATATACATATGTACATGTGTATGTACGTAAACGTATGAGTAAGACTTTCAGAAGGAAAAATCTTTAACGAGTTCTAAGAAAAGGGAGAGCCATGCATCAACCTACTATGTCATAATAATAGATACATATACATATATATAGCACAGTATTAATAGCCACAAAGTCAAAGGAAGAATTAGAAAGAAGTGAATCTGAGGATGAGACTTGCTCATCTTCTTTCTCCGTTAGCCCGTCTTTTCATTCTTCTCTCCTATAACCTCGTTACAAAAAGTTGAACTTGACTTTTAGAGCTCGTTCCCTTTCTTCTCCGTCTACATCCAATTCTTGCTCAACTCCCTACGGGCATCCACTCACTCATGCAGTCTCACCCTGCTTTGCTTTTCTCACATGAGATTCCCAAAGAGAGTAGATCTTGCTGGAGAAAGCAAGAAAATTCGATGAATAAAAAAAACTGAAAAAAATAAAAATGAGTAGGAGAAAAGCTCGGGAGAAACTATAGGTTAGGGAGAAAATGAAATGATGATAAATACGGGAGCAACTTTTTGTTAAATTTTTCCTGTGGACCTTGCTCCAATACTTCCTTTCTAATTGCTTAGAAAATAGTTAAAAGTATGGTAGGACGGGATTCCTTTACTTCTTGGTTTTCACCTTATAATATAATGTATTAAAAGGTTAAGTATGTATGTCTGCATTCTTCTGTCTTGAAAACTTGATAACTAAATTGAGGATTATTTTTAATAAATCAATAAAATACGCCATGTTGGGGGTATAAAGTACTACTACAATAAAAAATCATGTATTTTAAATAGCTTTCATTGGCTTCAATCGAAATTCCGATATGGAAATTTAAATATTCTTTTGTTCCTATATATTTTCCGCGAATATATAGTTTATGTATATAAAACACTTTTGCTGTTCATAAATACCCCCAATTGACATTTCTGATAGAAGGTAAAACTCCTACTAGTAAAATATAAAAGCTACATGAACTACCTCGTCACATCCGAGTAGCGAAGCCCTTGAAAATTTAGTAAGATCAAAGAGTCTAGTTAAGCCGTTTTTCAAGTTATTGAGCCACTTTTGGTTCTTCCTATTGTCCACCACCTAACTACCAACTATTGAGTTTTTCTCAACTTCCCGCCTACTACAAGGTACAATAAGTATTGTGAAAAGGAAGCCTTGTGTATTTTGTAAAAATCCAATCGGTTTTTGTAATTCACTTTCTCTCTATATAAAGTATAGATACTTCTTCCTTTTTATCTTGTGTAAAACTATGTACATCTCGTAATAGCTTCTCCAATACTTCTTTTGCTTACCTATGTACTTTAAAAGTGGGGACATTGTCACAAGGATATACTCTCTGTCTTTGTGTACATATTGTATGTACATCTCACATTTGCCCTACTTTGTATATGTGTAAAGGACATGCAATGTACATAAAATATGTCGCTTTTGAGGTAATTTTCCTTTTGTTACAACAATCTCAAAGGCCTGTCAAAAAGAGCTCTCATTTTTTGGAATCAGGATTTGTCTCGTTCACTCGCTCGTCCTACACCGCTCTTGTCTCTATTTTTCAGTGGTTTGCCGACCTCTTGACAGTTCGGTCACAAAAGATATATAAAATGAATAAAACACATAATATACTCCTACGTGCATAATAGATGCTCACTCACTTGGTCGCCTCAATTCTATCCAATCTTCGAATGTACAATGAAATGTGGAGAAAAGTGAATTTGAAAAAGAGCCAATCACGCAATGCTCAAGAAGAAGAAGAGAGAGAAAGCCTGTTGTGTCGTCGATGGATGTACGAGTCATCATCATCATCTTTTCTACTCTTGCCAAGCTCAAAGCTCTTAAATTTTTTACTTTCACTGACAAAGACACAGAAAGATTACTCAAGTGCCTCGCCTGGTTTTCTTGTCTTGTGTGAATTTTCCCTGTATAACATGTACATATAGATATTTTGTGTGCAGTAGTTGCTACCACCATAGATTGGGACCTGCTGAAAGCGTTGAAAATGCGACAAAGAAGAAAAAAGAGTAAAAGGGAAAAATGCTTTGTTGATAGACTGCTAAGGGTCCATTATGGTTTCGTTTTATGGGAAAAGAGTATTTCCTCTATTTCTTCCGTTTCCATCCATTCATTTTCTAGCAAGCAATTGTCCTTTAACTTAAAAAGAAGAAAAATATTCAGTAATACATTACGCTCTCTTTTTTTGCAAGAAGCTCTAAACCTAATGAATGCTTCCCTTTTCATTCCCTTCATTTTTTCTACTTTGATGACTTTTTCTTTGCAAAACCAACTATGTATCAGCATGTCATACATTTACTACTTGGTTAAACATACAAAATATGCATGAAGTTCGTAGGAGTATATTTAATATGTATAAAGTTCCAAGTTAGTTCTCCATATTTTTACACAACAACACGGTTTACTATTTGATATAAGGAACATGTATTTCCGGGCAACAACAACAGATGCATATTTATGACATGCAAACGCGTACTACCAAAAAATTCATATTGAGTAAATGCTAAAAAACCAGCGAATTCCTTTGTTACAGACGGAGGCGTGTTGCAGAGCAGTGAATACAAAAAAGACGATGCTCTAATTTATGTACACAGCATTCTTCTTGCTGTTCTACAAAGAATATTTATGCAAAAATGCAAGACAAAGACCAAAGTGGATGTCCTCATGATCATCATCACCATCATTCCCTTTTGTTTTTAAAATTTTCGGGTTTCTTCTTTTGTCTTGGCGTGTATATTAGTAAACGCACAAAGTATGTCCCCAAAAGTGTCTATTTGAAGTTATACTTATGTAGCATAAGTACACGTACACACCATCCCTGAATTACTGTACTTTAGTAGAACCACTCGAGTTAGTCATGGCATGTGCTGTAGTGTTGTGATGTTGTGTGCTCTTTCATCCTTCTCTCTATTCAATTCAGCTTGTCAGTAAAAATGCAAATGAACCTACTTAAGACAAGAGCAAAAAAGTGTACCGCTTTTCTTCATCTCTACACAATTCCTCAGTCAGTCACCCCTATCTGTCTTGTTTGTAGTTTCCCAACTATCATACTACATATCAAGTTGAGAAGTGTGCTTGCAACTTTCTTCTTCCCAAAAAGAATAAGATGCCGAGGAGGGGTACGTTAGTACATATATTTACGACTATGTATGCATGAATTACTCTTCAAGTTGTGCTACTACTCAATTCTAACTGACTTTCTCCTTCCGTATATACTTCCATACAAAAACCCGTCTAGCATAAGTAAGTTAAGTTTTCAAGCACCACACCACAACTAGCAATCCGCGTCCACCATTATAATGTATTTTTGCAAACGTATAACTATTCCCTGAAGGAGCAACTTCGAAGAATTTCCATGCAATGAGGTTGGAAAAGGGTCTGAAATTTACTGGTGGTACTTGCTCTAAGGAGTTTATGTATGTCTAAATCTCTACTCTTGATTTTTAAAACAAGTCTAGTTTTCCTAAAAATTGCGAGACCATAGAAAAACAAGGCATTCAACTAACTTTTTGTTTGTTTTGCGTACATGTCCTTAGTCCTTATATGTATGTACATATCTTGCTTGATACGCAATATTTGGTGGGGAGACCGTAGGCACACATGTAAAATGAAAGATGAGATAACAAATGTGAAACACACAAAAACTACTTGAAGAAAAACAAAATATCTTGTTTGTATATCTAAAGAAAAGTATCAAGCATGCGTGTAATAGCATTGTGGTTGGTGATGGTATGACGATTCCTTCAGGCTACAGTAGATTGTAGTCGTAAGCAGTAAAAGTTCTGAATTTTGTTGCTCTACTTTCTCCTTGGGTACAAATTCAAGTATCCCCTGATCACATTTGGCTGTATGATGATAATCGCATTTCTAGTTGTAGTCTTGTTTTCGCACAACAACAATATCCATGTCCTCTAAACACAGTATATGAATTCAAAATATGTAGGTATGTATCTAAGTTAACATGTTAGTGTCACAAACTGAAGACAAATTGTATATGGGTCAAAAGTGTATGAGCACTTTTATCGTGTTTTTTAGTAGACAAGGAGGAAAAATATAAGAGAAAGAAACTTACCATAGATAATCATGCGAGCTGCCTTGTAGGCTTCTCCTAGAAATAGAAAAAAAGATAAAGTGCAAAATCATCAGTAATGTGGTTAAATATATATAGTAGCTTTTCTGTGATATCTTATCTTTTTGTGGTACTCGTGCAATAATTTGTCGTCTGCACCCTCACAAAGACTAAGCTGTGTGACTAACAGTAAAAAATGACGATATGGAGGAAGATTGTAGACAGATTTTGGAACAGACGAAACTATATACTTACCTTCAAATGTAGAAACTTCACAGATCCAGTCACCTAAAGGCAAAAAATAAGCATTATTGGTACATACATGAGTACAACTACAGAACCACGATTTGAATTAATATACATTCAAAGAAGGATTTTTCTAAAAACAAGAAGCATTTCTTGATTTCTTCTTACGGAATTTACGAAAAGATTATGCACCTGCGTCTCTTTTCATGCAAGAATATATTTGTCAGTAATCAGCGTGCTTTAATCTTGAGAATTTGTAACAAGCATCTTTTGAAATCAGCTCATACTTTGTTTTAGCCTGAATTTTTTGCTGTGGTCGTGACTTTGTGGGTTGTTGGAAATAAATAATGCTGAAAAAGTCAAGCACTAGAAAATGCCCATGCTAGCAAATTTCGTAAATTGAAATCAGTAAACAAGATTAAATCAGATAAGGAACAAGTCAAGAGCTTTTTCTTACCACTGAGCTCTATCGTAGGATGAATAATCTCCAGAGCTCGGTGCAATTTGAACTCAGTATCACAGATTCTTCCGTCCCATTACGGATGATTTGCGGGACTGTCAGGCTATTGATTCGTACTCCGGTTACTCCTGCAAAAAGAAAACAGTTACATCCTCTTTATATTTTTTGATGGTCATAACATAAGTTACAGTTATGAAATCTCCCTAGCACACAAGGAAGAACACACGTTACGCATTAGATCCTGTTTTAAACTAGCTTATACACATCAAAGTATTTGCAGATTACCGTTTTAATCTAAAAGTACCGTCTGTCAGATCTCTGGGATCAAGTGGAATTGACTAAGGCGTGATTGTAGTTTTGATGTACGATAATAATATAATAGTTAACCTACTTCTGCTAAACACCATGCATTTTCAAAGAAATAGGGTGTACAGTTGTTCCAAAAATATACGATTCCATTTAGGGTTTACAGTCATTCAGATATTTTGATCACTGAACTGACAATTCTTACAAAAGAACAATCATAAAACTAAAAAACGCGCATAAAATTTTATGAATTATTAAAAATGAAATAACTCAATGGAAAATGACTTTTTTAGCTTTATAATTTTATTTGCTCTCTCACACATTCTACTTCTTATCAAGAGACAGTTCAACATTATATGTAGTAATATGGAAGATGCGTGATTTATACCACCAGAAGCTTTATGAATATGTACAAAGTAAAAGGATGTCATAGTATGCTGTTGTGGTATTGTTTTACTTTTCCCATGTAAAAAACACTAGTGTGTACTGTAATTGCAGAAATGGGAATTGAAGTATTGGGGAAAAAGTCTCTGACGGGCATTTAACCCGTTAGATTCATATTCAAGATATACGCATAGTAATTTGGTATTTGGTTCTAGTGTAAGAAAAAGAAAGTAACGTGAAAGTCACTGTTTTAAGGAGTACTAAAGGAAACAAAAAACGGATCAAATTTTTGGCCAGCATCCATCTTAAGATCCTGAAATTACCATTATCTTCCTTTCCTCTGAAATTACTGTGGTAGTTATGACTGTAGCAGCGAGAAATTATTGCGTTCCAATGCACATTCTACTTATGCCATCGTAATGTATGTTTAAGTCAAAGTGTAACAATAAGAAAATAACTGCCATATTCTATTGGAATTCTGGAAAATAAATCTTTAGTGTGTAACGAGTGTAACCTATATACTTTGTGAATATTACTTTTGTATGGAATGCCTACGCCGTAGTGAACTCATATGATATACGCTGACTCAACCGCTAGAAATGAGATGGACAGTCGTATCATTGCTGTTTTGATATTGTTTTTTCTTTGGAAGCTTCAGCATTAGTATGTATCTTCAAAAAGGACCATTAATGATGTCATAAACTACTTATTTATATTTTGTATTAGCCCCATCCGGTATATACGGGCGCACTTTCCCGTGACCGTTGCGATAATGATACCAACAATATACATTTAAAATGTCCCTGTTCTTAAGTGGTTTTGATCGATTCTATAAGAAAATAGAATCTATTTATTAGGACAGGGTGTCGTTTCAATGTTTTTATCTGTCCTCTTTGTTACATGATCTTCTTAATAGTGAACTATTGGGACACTCCAGAAATTACCGAGTCGGAAAAAAGACACAAACGTCAATAAAGCTGCATGTAGAAAAGAGGCCGATAGTTTTTGTAGGTTATATTACAGTAGCTAATGCATTTAAAGGTTGTAAGTATAGGTACCCTTACACAAAACACATACGTATTGACAAAATCGACAAGATGTTGGAGAACCTACATTTATTTGTATTGTTTGCTTTGGAAAAGACAATGCTCTTCTTTTAGTCTTTGCTTCTCTTCTCGAAATGCATGCGTTCTTATTGAAATTGGCTTTGACTTGTTTAGTCTTCTTTGAGAGTCAGAGATAGTTTTGTAGTTCAATTACCACATGTAACGCACATACAGTTAGACATTAGGATCAAAGGCAAGGAGTAAAATGATATGGAAAGGAAAGTTGGAAATGTGGAGGAGCACTCATCATAAAATCCGATGGCCTTTTATACGGTAGTGACTGATATACACTTTGGAAGCACATAACAAGTCCCATGACTAAAAATATCTGAATGAGCTCACTCGCTCGTTGGAGCGGAAGTGTTTGGATGCGCTAAAGAAGTCACATGAAGGGAATGCTTTATGTAAAGTAACTCTGTAATAAAAAGCGCCTAATATTACGTATATTTTTAGGGAACGCATGTTGTTCATAAGAATACTGTGGAATAGATATGTGTGTTCTTTCAAATATCCACCCATTCCATAATAATATAATTTCCATTGGAAATTCTGATGTTGTGTTGTGGGACAGCATTTTCAATGACAAATGAGCCCAATTTCGACTCGTGAAAACAAACGGACCATTTCACTTTCTTTCTACTGTTTTCTTCCATATTTCTTATGGATATGTAATGTGAATGGAAGAATGGGAAATGTATTTTCTGGAGAAAGTTGGTATGAAATGTGCGTTCTTTACTTTCTATACAGTTTCTTCTTTGGAAAGAAATACATTCGGAGTAAGTGAATCCTATGAAAAAACTTTTTGGTTTTTGTTAGGGTAAACCTTATTTCGAATTCACATTTAGAAGTAGACACTATCTCCACTTAAAATACTTTATCTTTTGAATAGAACATATAGCTCATGTATAAACAACAGAAAATGTTGCTGTAAGCAAAAGAAAGGACTACGAAAGAAGGGTGGATGAATTTGGAGTTGCACATTTCTAAAGTTGTTGTAAAAGTAATAAAGCAGGCAGAAGACAGAAAAACCAAAATAAACCAATGATACTTTATGATGCTTTTGGTCGCGGTTGTATGTAGTAAAAGTAGGGGAGCGGCTGAAGAAAGCTATATACATAGGCATATAACGTCTAGTTTAAGAATTACAACGAGTCCCTTACGGCACGTATTGTTCCAGTTGGCAGTAGGAAATATACAGCATCAGGAAAAAATACTGGTCGGAAAATATTCTTGGAAGGGTTAAGACCGTTTCCAATCTTTCCCTATACAAATTCATCTGTATCATGTAGCTCCTATATATTCATGTCGGATATTTGAAGTTTTTTCTCGAGTGGATGAAAAAAATCGTGGCATTATTGCATTGTAGTTAGTGTAGTAATGCAGTTATGGTTGCTGTGTAATAATGTGCAGCAGCAGTGTCTGTGACAGCATTCTCCCTTGTCCTCGTCGTAATCTTGTGACACATTTTATATACTGCATTAACTTCAAGAAATTCTACGGAACCCTGATTTCATTTGGCTATGAAACACACACAGCGAAAGGAAACTTTCTTTCTTGGAAGTTTCTTGATTTGTACTTACAACTTGTACGAAATGATAAATTAAAGTGGAAGAATACTACTTGTAGTTTTTTCATGTCTTATGCCTAGGTATATCCACTTTAACAATCTAAAACCCAACTATTTCGATGTTCATAATAGGTATTATGTTTGTATAGGTATGTGTAGTATGAAATGAAGCATATAGAGTAAGTAAGTACATACTTAAGTGATATTTACTAGTTTGTACAATTTCAGTCAGTTTCGGTTATAAAGTGTAATGCAAATTATACAGTTGCAGGAAGATGCTTAGCAAACGGAGAAAGAAAACATAAACTAAAACATAAAGACATTGTACCTTTCACTTTTATTTTTTAGGGGATTTTACTTAACATACTTTCTACATTACCCTAAACATAAAAAGGTAGGAACATTCTATATGAATGCACTATGCATTTCGATCAACGTCTTTGGTTGGAGAAAAATATTTACATAAGATACACATTGTGAGCGAGCATAGCATTTATATGTTAAAAGTCAGCAGGGGGTAAAGTTAAAACCAGACAGATCTCCAATTCTTCTTGAAAGACTATTAAAGTTGCAGCTTGCAGTGACCTTTTCTTAAAGAGGGTTTAACTTTATATTGTTTGCTGCCAAATTCTATGTAACCAGAAGTGGATACATGGCAAAATTCTAAACACTTGGCTGAAATTTCCAAGTATTGTCGAATCTGCTAAATTCCCAAGGGTATTTGTTTGGCTATCTCCTAGCCATATGCTTTTTATTTGTCAACGTACATAAAGCTAGCTAAATGCAACTTCAGACGTATTACAAAGAAATCTAAAATACCTATATGCTAGTATGGCTAGAAGTTGAGTGCAATCGTGTGAATTGGTGGTTAGCCCTACATTTTTCAATGCTTCGATAAATCCTCAGTTTACTTGACCTACTAAGCTAATCGGAAGATTTCTGAAGCAATATGAATGGGGACCGATGCTTATGTAAGTTGATCTGTTCTTTGGCAACGATGTTATTGCTAGTGGTTTTCCGCGTGAATGTCGCTATTGCTCCTACGTGAACCTAACCTTCTAGTTCCAACTAAACGCTAACACTCGTTGGTCTGGCTTGGCACTTGAATTTCATCTTTCTCCCGAGACGTCCCAGAGTTGTATGAAAAAATGCATATGCTTGCAAAAGTTTGTGTTTTTGTGGATGATTGTGCTTTTGTATTCGTAACATCGTAGGTCCTGGCCCTTAAGTGAACGCATATGGTAGATATGTACATTTTCCAGTTCCAATTGGTATATATGTATCTACCTTACATAGATACATATTATGTTTAGATGCAGTTTAGTATAAAATTACTTGTATTACGATAAGAAGCTCTGTCTTATTAGTACCCAGGCATTTTATTCTGAACTGGTACATTATGTGCCCACCTACATGAATGTAGGGTTTTCAGTAATGGCATTTAAACCTTTTATATAGGAAAAGTACAAGAAGCATCTGAAACAAGCCTGAACTTTTCTCTGAAGCTCTGAGCACCACTTTGAGGATTTTGAGCCAAATGGGCAAAGTATTCAAATGTTATGGTCTGACTAAGTCAAAATTATGTAAAGACGTTTATTTGTGGTAGTACGACAGTTTGTTCTGTTACACACGCAAAAATATGCAGGACTGTGTACGTCACTGTAACATCCATTGCATACATACTCACCACAAGTAGTACTCTGTACCGTTGGGTTTTTTCTCAATTGCTTTCTCCACTATTTGTTTGCTCTGCCATAGCCGAATTCTATTCTGTAACTAGATAGGCGGAACAGATGCATTTCACTTTGTTCCTTGCTCTTGATATTTACTGTGTCATTTTAAATACATTTTGGAGGGAGATTGAGATTGTATAAGGTGCACTTGGTTTTTTCTATATAATATTAAAATTGGGGCTTTTTGTGTTACTGTAAAAAAGTTTTACAATACTGTATGATAGTGAATGGCTGTACAGTATATAAGAGCTTAATACAATGAAAAAGAAGATGCGATCCTTTCGATGGCAGGCAGTCATGACATGCAGTTGCAATGACTTTACAATAGGGTGTTTCTTAGTTTCGATGCATATGAGCCTCTCCGGAGGAAGAGGGTGCATATTTACTGGAATAGGCTAGCATACATTGGAATTCTTGCTGACTCGTTACTTTGTATCAAGTTGGGTAGTTCAATATTTAGAAAAGTGCGTAGCAGGGGAAAGTCAAAATGATCGTAGTGACTTCCCATATGGCGAAGGTTATTGCATGCGAAACCCCATTTTTAAATTAAAATGACAATTAAGGCCACGCAGATGTTGCAATTAAAAATGCAAGAAATAATTTAGTTATACAATTTACTCAACT
>JAHZNG010005156.1:0-26008 GCA_027744375.1 Orchesellides sinensis | reverse complement strand
CTGCTGCCGTATCACCTTTACAGTTGATTTTATTCATATTATTTTGCTCACCGTCTTCATTGGTACATTTATCCAAACCTATAATTAATTTGGACTCTTGTTGTTCTTGTGATGCCTATATAAATGAAAGGAGGGTAGTGCAGGTAATGAATATTTCACGAAGTTACTGACTAAAGTCAAAACTCAAGGGCCTTCTCGTTTCAGACTTGAGAATTGTTGATGACAGCACTACACCCTGTATATAAAGACTTTATAGCAAATCCTATCTGTTGAAAAAATTACATTATAAGTGATGAAGTACCTAACCTTACCTTTTTCAACTGCTAAGCAATAATTATTTTATGCGTATTGAATCTACCAGGATTGTATACATATATGAAAGGATAGATGTATTACTACAATTGCAGTTGTGTCATTTTCCTTAGACTTTGTCTAGGATAGCTTCTGCATCATGAATCAACCTCAAAGATTGGAACGTTAATGATTGTAAAGGAGTGACGTAAAAAATTCAAGGTATTCCTACCGTCCCCTCTGCATCACAGGAAAACAACTGACAAAACTGTTAAGCTAGTACATACATTCATATGAAGTACATTACGTAAGAAAAAAACGAACTTTGTAACATCGATAAAAAAGTATCTAACCACGTGGGATATTAAAATAATCTGGAAGAAGGATTTTTTATGCTGCATACAAGATATTGCCTTGTTTTATCACTTGTTCCAATAAATCAATAGCAGTGCATTTTATGTAACCAGTACGCAACTTTACGCTGCAGTTAACAAGGTATACCAAAGTTTGAAAAATGGTTTAGATATGCACTAGTATTTTACCAGTAGGACTAAGCATTTCATCAATGTCTATAAACAGCCTAAAAATGTAGGCATGCTCGTACTTGATTATATGTACCTAATTTATACGCCTTCAATCTTGCTGGAATACACATATGAGCTATTCTTGGTTCATCAAAATCAAAGTAAGAAGACACATGAAGACAAGATAAGTGCAAGGTTTCTCTGTGGTCCAGCGCTGTAAGCTTTCAACATCATCACCGAGTCCCTCGAAATCATTCATCATTACATGCTGTCCGTGTCCAACTAACCGCTTGAACATTTTGCTTTTCTACCTCCTTAAATATAAAAAAAAATCTTCATCTCATCTCTAATTGATAATACAAAAGCGCATACATCCTGAGCTGAATTAAGAATGATTGAATTCAAGGTCGCCTTTTAGCTTGGAAGACTTTATAAAATACAGTATCATCTTGATTTAATGTTTTTTATCCCTAATGAAAATAAAAGTTGCTGGTTTTTTTCCTCAAGCTAAAACAGCGTTTCGCAATATTATGTGATTGTACTACTGTTTACTTCATCTAATTTGCTACTCGAACAACTTACTTTTTCTGTTGTTGCCCATTTCTTTTCAACAAACTATTCTATTTTACTCTTATGCTAAAAGTAACCTACGCGTGAAATTTCGTGAAATGAGCATTAGACTTGAACTAAAATATTGCTCAAATCCTGGTTTTATTGTTCACAGTAAATACACAGTCTTAAGATCGGATAAGAGTTTGGACATCGTGAGGTTTCACAACATTAAATCGCCATAATGATGTCCATGTTCAACTGATTATCAATGCACAAAACAACCGCATGCTCGGTAACACCCTTTGTAAAGTCATTAACGATGAGAATCGAAATCATAGTATGCAAGACAAAACGGGCAAGACGAGTATGATGGATTAAAATATTTGAAGTACAATCTACAAACACAATGAACGTAGGTACTAAAAACGTTTTAATATTAACCTTAGTGACTGGAAAGGACTGTATCAGAAAGCACTGCCCATTTTATTACAAGACAATCGACATCGGTCTCGGGAAATAAAAAACCACATCAGCATTTAACAAGAATTATGATCCTATTGATTATCAATCAATCTTCTCTACTTTAGGTATGTATATTATGCACTCCTCTATTCTATAATCAAGTTGCGACAGCTTATGGTATCGGAATGTATTTGCATACATATACAAAAGGTTTGTCCGTCATATCTGCTGCTAATCACTGCTCCAATCATAATTCCTACAGGGAGTTCCCAATAACATTTTCAATCCACACTCCAGTCTTCACCTGCTCTTATCTAATGATATTCAAACTCGGCCCATACTTTAATCATCATTAGCTAGCCATAAAACAGAATAATCATGAATGAATCAAACATACAGCACCGCGTGTATGTATTGCATGTTATGACGTGGGACGTAGATCAAGTCACGATTCTTTTTTGAGGAATGCTTATATTGAAATCATTGGCTTTATGTAACAGCGTTTGCAAGACCCCAAACTGTTATCAGTATTGTTGTTTTATTAGAGTGTCCAGTTCCTGCAAAACAAAAAGCTTGTTATCCTTTACCAATCATATCGAATAGGTCATCAACCAGAAAGTATCTTGAGCATCTCCAGTTCTATAACAAAACTCTTCCCTAGATTCCATTCATATGTACTTTAAGTCTTGAGTCAATGTAACAATATAAAACCAAGTTCTTTAACCTTCAATCGAATTCTCTCTGCTCAATTTTTATTAGAAAAGAATTGTTCACGATTCAGCAACTATTCCAATCAGGTACATAAAAATCAGAATACGATCCCGATTTTTACATTGCATTTAATAACTAGCAGAGTTCATTACACACGTTAGGTTTATACATGGCGTTTTCTATTTGGCCACTACCACATACTTAAGATTACATAAGCCTATTATTGATAAAAAAAGCAGTTTCATGAAAACTGACACTGACATAGTCCATGCTTTGTGCTTTCACACGTTTCTCATGTTTTTCAACCGCCGCCTGTGTGTGAGTTGACCAGTGTCGAGTCATGTTAGATTAGCGAAAAAAGAAACGCTTTTATATTGCTAATCTTCCATCTTGCCTAATCCCTTGTAGCAAACCAAAATCATGCAGTTTAAAAGTATATCTTGATATATGTTTGCATAATAAATACTACATGCCGTTGCTATACCCTATTCATTCTCTACAGCCAAGCCTGCAGTCTTAGATCAAAAACTGACAGCAGCTTATTATTATGTGCCTTATCGTTTGAGTAAATCGGTACAAATTTTTTTTGTCCATGTTCTAATCAACGATCGCGTAGCTGTCAGTCAAAGCGATCGCGATCATGGAGAACTTTTCTTTAGGGTTGTGTTTCACTACAGCCAGTATTGCTCACTTTTAGTAGTTTATGACATGTGAACTTGGAACTGGATCCAACAAAAGCAAAACGCTCAAAAATCAACATTTTTTGTTCATTGGTAACACAAAGAAAGCTGCAAAAACGAATGTTGCACGCGTTAATAGGGTAGATTATATATACATGAGTCAGCTTGACTTATTTCTCCAAAAACAACGTTGAGCTTTATTTCGATAGGCTGGTGATGATGATGACATTAACCTCCTAAAAGTCTCAAAGTAGATCTAGAGATCTAAGTGAGATTGCCATACACAATATTTGTGCACTCAGAGAAAAAAAAACTTTTGTACTGCATTGGCTTGAACTTTGCTCGTTGTAAAAAACACTTTTTTATTTATGAGAGCGGAAGTAGTGAGTGCCAAAACAACATAAAAGCTTATTTTGCTACATCACGGATAAATGTATGGGTTTGAGTCGTGCAAAACTCCAGGTCTGAGGTAGATTCATAACACACCTAGTCAGCAGTACTTATTGTTATAATCATGTCATGACTAATACTCCATTCGTTTTTCAACTGCTGAAACATAATGGGCTAACGTCAATATTATGAACGTCTGAGTTTGCTGTAAGCTGTAATATGATTTTATGTATTGTGCTGTAATTCATAACAGTAACAATTCTGCTGCTCTAATTGAATTTGAAATGACAGTAAATATAGATGTGAGTCATGATTCTGATGCATGGATGCAGAACTTCAGTGGCAACATGAACAATGTCATTTGCTCCAGCATTTAATTAACTGTAGACCTATTCTACATATAGCTGTAAAGTTAATCGTATATGTCATTCTTCTTCTATGGATATCGTACAAAAGTAAAAGTATATCAGGTTATTATATTCCATATGAGTTGAAGAGAATGATAGTCTATGCTACTCAAAAGAAAAGTGGTAGGTTGGCTTGATCTTGATAATGTTAATTTAAAGCCACAGGGTGAGAAAATGGCATGACTGTTTCATTGTCTCTCTGTACAAGGATTTAGAAACGCTACTGCTTTTCTTCAGGTTTCTTTCTTTCACACTAACAAAGTAGCTTATTACTTGTGGCTACTGGTCCGTATCTGAAAAAATCTTAGATTTACTTTATAGATCGTGTAATGAGTTTACACATGAAATCGTCTTATCAAATGTCATTGCTGTTATCGATACTTTTGGCACTCACCATACAAACTTCATCATATATTTGTTTCTCATCACATTCCTTCATGGTGTGAAGAGCTTCCGGTAATTTAATTAGTGCAATATAAGCAGAACTGGATCCAGAGATTTCAAACATATAATTATCTATATTTACTTACTTTTAATACTTATTAACTATAAATGTTATTGACACCAATTATATTCACGAAATAATAATAGGGAGATGCAGCAAGCGAGTATATTGTTTTACTGCAACTCTAGACTAACTTTATTAACTGTACGGGCTAAATTCTAAGGCGGAAATACATAGATAAAGTTACAAGCTGACTTTTATTATGTTTATCCCAACCTCAAAATGAGTTCCAGTAATAAAACTGCACCGCAGTAAATCCTAAGCAAGCATTTGGCATTTAGCGTTTTTCCGGCTTTACTAAGAGTTCCCCACCTGATAGCAAAACGCCAAATTTATGACATCAGACGCGACTTCACCTTCCTTCCATTAGTACATTAAAAGTAAAAAGAGAGGAATGACCTGGTTACGATAAATTTCAGTACATTCTGCAACGTGAAGATGAACTTATGCACGCAGATGCAGTTTTAAGATATGATAAATGAAGGTGGAAATGTTAAATGGCACATCTGTGCACGACAAAAATCTACTCCAATGTATACGGACTCTACATCCTGTTGACGGAAGGCGACAGTTTGCCTAGCCTCTTATCAATAGTGATATTGCTGCTTCATAAACTTCTGTTAGGTTTTTTGAAAATATCTTATTATTACAAAGTGTGATCAACTTGTGAGGCTGCTGTGTGCATATTAGAATAGGTATCTTATTTGCTATTTTTATGACATCTGGCAGCCTCTAGTCATGCTGAAAGCCCGACTTGGCGTTGTTGACAGTGAAACCAAGTAAGCGCCATTTATATGCCTTCAAAGCCATAATCGGAATAGAACAAAGATGTTTCCGGTCATCAACACTGGTACGTATTGGCTTTCTACACTTGCCTAAAAATGTACATGCCTGCATAAAAAACACGAAAATGCGGACAAGTATGGCCATGCGAATTTCTTTTATCATTTCAACATAACATACTTTTAAGGATAAGGCATAATTATAGAACATGTTCAGTTACCACTACTGTTTCAAAAGTTAACAAATGACCGTTAACGTTTTATTTATTTGCTGCCGCTTCAAAAAGTAAATATCCTCTGGGTTTAATTTAAAACGACAAAATCCTGTCAGCCAAGTTCGAATTTTGTGAATCTTCTTTTTTAAATAGACAAAGTGTGGAAAATGTTACTTGTTGTTATCCATTCATACATGCATATAGTGTCTCATGTTCCCTGTCATCTTTTCCCAATTACAGTGAGCTCAATCATCATTATTTACAATGTGTCTTCTGCATACGGTAGACGTTTGGCTACAAGGGAAATATGAGAACAGTGCAAATTAAATGATCATCTTCAAATCAAACAGGCTTGTTTGTTCCTTTAACATATCAAATCTGTCAAGAAAGCTGAACTGCAAGTAATAATCCTCTTTGCCAGGGAGCATCTCGGAAAGAAAATATGTATCTGTTTTGCAATAAGGAGAAGTAACATGTTCAAAATAATATTTTGCATTTCCTGTTTTTCTCATTTTTTACATGCTGATAAACTGTCAGGCAACTCCCACACAGTTTTTTGTATGTTGAATTCCCTAACGTCATACAAAACCACAGGCGATGCTAGTCATAAAAAGCATAATAATAATTTTCGTCTTCGTGTTTTTATTCACTGGAACATTTTTAGTGCTTAATCAGGGGATTTTTTTTTCCTTTCAAATAAACTGACAGATATTGATCTCCATGCTCGTAAACCATCCTTCTTGTTTTCACACATGATTATGAAATGTGTTGTGCATCAAGTTTAATCTAAATCTAAAACTTTGGAAGAGCTGGCTCAACTTACACACTTGCATATAAGTATAAAATATAAATAAATTGCATCCTTCGTGTCATGTTTTTATTCCTACAAGAGAGAAAATGAAGTCTTTTCCATGTCATCAATAATCCTTAATGATTGGGTACCGCTGACGGGAAATGTCGAATAAAGAAGGAGTACTGCTACATTATGGACGTATATTTTCGATAATCTGTACAAATTTTTTTTACAGAGATTGCACCATACTTTTGCTACGTATAGTATAGAAGCATTTTCTTCAACAGCAAAGATAAAGCCGCTCTATAATATATTGCGTTCACACCCATAAACAGTAAAAACGTGACCTTTTAAGAGAAGGCAAGAATTTTAATTCCACTGAACTACACACGATCATCACATTGCACCGAATGTACAGCTAAACTTTCAGGTCTGTTTTTAGCCATGACCGTGAAAGCACCATACTGTGAGGTTCTCACGCAATTTTGAAATATTTCATCTGAATGAAATGATCCAAACATTGAAAATGACCTTGTAAAGGACTACACCCCTTGTTTTATTATATGTGCAGGCAAACCAAGTAGAAAGAAAAGAATATTTTCCGGGTGTATTTTTGAATCTACAGTTATGAAGGATACTGGTAAAAATTAAGTGAGCTAAAAGTTACTTTGTGCACGCTCTTATGTCCGTGCATCATATGCCATGATTTTGATGTCGATCTTGGATTTGTGAGTTTATTAAACAGACCTTTAGCATTATATAGGTACATATGGGCTCTGGGTTTTGGTATATTATTACCTGCGTTCTATTTTATTACATATAGGTATATGGCATGCAACTTGTGTTTATGCATCATTTCCCGTTATTTTTCCATGATATACATATAAATCTTTCATTGCTTAAATAGCTGTAAGATAACTAAGTAAATTTGACTTTCAGATGTTACTCAAGAATGCTTGGATTTAAATGTTGTTTGTCAAAACATATCGCACCTCAATAACAACTATTTTTACTATTATTCAAATTTTATTTGTGCATTCAAGGTTGGTCGTTGGTCTTCAACTGCCCCGTATCCGTTCTCCATTTAACGTGACATTCAGTTCATAACAACTCTTTCCCTCGTGTGGCTTAACTACACATACCACAATAAGTTGTAATACCAAAAGAAGTTCCGCATTCTACGCGGAGGAAACGACCTAATAAACATGATTGCAGCGTTATGAATATTATATCCTGCCAAGGGAGGAGAGGGTCTCTTTTTATGAATGAAAACAGTTATTGCATAAATAGCTTATGTAGCGGTATATGACTGAATGCATATTAAATATACAATGAAACTAATAATTCATATTTACCACTTTTGATTCCTTTCCTTTTATAATCTATTCAGAAATGAAAGTGAGAACTGCACACATTCCAAACCGTTGGCAACGTGTCAAATGGGCTGTAGAGGATTAAACGGAATGACTGATGTCACTCTGGAAAAAATGGAGTCGTTAGTCGTCGTGGGTGTGGACTTGGGTTTGTACAGAATGTATGGTTATAGTAATTGCAAAAGTGTACTCTATCTCATCAAGATCATCCATTACTTCCTTTCAAAACATTACATATAACATACAGACTTTATGTGTTTATATATATGCCTGCTGATGATCAGCAAAAAATAACAAATAAGCTTTATTAGAATTGGTAAAGTTTCCGAGGAGAGTTCACTGACTGATTCTCCAGAGAAAACAGAAAGGGAATGAATGATGTGTATTGCTGATGTACACAAGCACACTGTGAGCTCATAATGTATGTTTGTACCTAACTCTATATGGACGTTCCATCCCTGGAGAACTAAATATATGTATTGCACATAGCCCATTCCAACCCAGCACAAGTTTTACAGTCAGAGTCCTTGTTTTTCCTTGTGTCCCTCGTTATTAACTAATTCAAATCCCCCAACATACATTTTAACTGGGATGCAGATGCAGGCAGAGTAATACTAGAAAGGCACATGGAAAGTAATAAAAGTCTGTGTGTCAATGCCATTCCTTCTTGTAACATTACGCAGTGCCGATGCCTTTCATCTTCTGCACTTTGGTTGGTACATATTGGTTAGTTGTATATGTATGTTAAGCGAGAAAAGAAGCCCTTCACTATGCCTTGTGTTTTCTAAAGAACACAGTAACTCATTATTGCGTTGAGCAATAATACAAAATGCACATTGCATCTTTTATTTATTTTCCTACTCGTGCATGTAAATATATACATATTAAATATATTGCTGATGGTAAGTGATGAAACTATGATGCATGTTGAAAAGTGTACAGCAAAGGGAGTAAATATGTATGTAAAAGACAGAAATTCATCAATGCCCACATACAAAGCACTGCACTGTAAATAATAATATGCTTGTTGTTCCAAATGCATGCAATAGTGGACAACATCGTATAATATATATATTTCTAATGTACGTACCTACTCCAACGCACTTTATTTCGGCATTTCGAACACCACTGAGCATAAGGATATATCGTAAAAGCCTACGCGCATTGAATTTTATCGTAGTTTTTTATAGGTACGTTTTGTGTGAGCGAACCAAAAGTTATCTTTTTTAGGCTTCTTCGTATCATCTGACAAAATGAATATAAAAATGGAGATGCAAGTTTCCAGAGAACAAATAATATTAGACAAATGGATGCATTTTTCTTGTTTACTTGGGGCTCGTCTGGTCAAACAGATACGTAGTGTGGAGGAAGCAAGGGATGCATAAGTGATATCTTTGTGCTACCATTTACCATGCACAAAAGATACAGAAAATGCAATACTATCAGCAGTTTGTGTTGACTGACAAGGTACATTACATACGCACATGAATTTGGAATTTACGATTATGACTTGCGACAAAAAAGAGTAGTGGGAGCGATGCGATGTGTATTTCTTCCTACAGAATAGATTTGATGATTCTGCCTGTAAAGTCTGGATATTATTACTTTGTCCTATAGGAAAAGTAAATGAGACAAGAAGGGTCGCGTTGTTGTTGTCATTCTGCGTTGACAGCATTGGTACTAGGGTCCTTTGTTCCTGGAAAGAAATTACATTGTTCTGAGAGAGGGAAAGGCAGGCACGAGGAGGATTCCTGACGTAGAGCTGGTAAAGAAGAAGTGAGGCATACTTATTACTACCCCCGAAGAACTGGACTGGAATATGATATGCATGAAGGTACGAGGAGTGTATAGAAGGGAAAGAGTAAGGGTAAGAGAAAAGTTGATGCGTGGGTGTGCCAATAACAATGGCTGGATGAGATGCTGATGATGAGATAAATAGAGAAGAAAATGGGTAGACAATTGGGAAACACTGATGAAATATTACGGATAAAAATAAAAGGCAGCAGATGGTCTTCCTACGGAAACACGTATACACAACGAACTACACACGAGCAAGCGTAATCAAAAGCCATATAATATTTCACTGCATGCGGTATGAAGAGAAAATCTAAACATCATATCAGTCATTTTATATCACACACTCATTCATTCTCTCAATCCAGTCCACTTAAATTCTGGGTCGCGGTCAAGCCCACTTTTTCATTTTTAAGTAATTGTGCTACAAAGGGAGAAAATCGATAGGGAAAGTGAAGTGAAGGGCAAATAGACTCATACCATTTTTACTGCTTTTACTACAGTAAATTTCATTCAGGAGGAAAAAGGAAAGAGCCGTCATATATAAAATTGCATATGTATATCTACAGCACCATCTTTATCAGCTTCAACCCTTTACTCTAATTTCATATCTCGCCCTTTCATACCACATATGCACCCTTTGTGTAGTTAAGTCGAGTGGTAAAAAAGTAAACAATCCGTGTAGTTACCGCAATTTTATCTTGCCCAGCAGAAATACAGTTGCTCATTAAATCTTAAAACCTATATTTTATGTTGTGCAGCACACAAAACAAACGTACCGCTCCAATAATAATCCAACTTTTATTTTTTTTATAATTCAAGCATAAAAAGCTATGGTATATGAAGTAAAACCAGAAGAAAAAGTTGCAATGTACAATAGAGCAACTTGCGCATTTACAAAAACTTACCCTAACAAACCACCCCTACAAATAAAGAAATACCCAGTTTAGTATCTAACTCAATATATGTACACGTATATTGCAGAATGCACGTGCCCGGCTTACAAAAAAACTTTCCCTTTTTATTCAATGTCACCACCATACAATTATGCATTCTTACTTTGTCCATATACTACAATACGGCTTTACAGCTGCAAAACAAGTTCGGAAAAATGTTACATACACAGTACAATGCTCTTAAAACATGCCAGACATAATCAGCAGACTTCCAGTTTCAGAGTCCAACAGCTAGAAAATGCATGTGCAGACTTATACACTACAGATCACACTGAAATAGACTCAAAGAGCTGAGTACATGGTGCAGTAGTCGAAATCTAATAGACTGCTGGTACAGGGTTTCTTAGTCTAATATGCAATCCATATATATTGATTGTATATATGGATATGGATTATAGCGTAACTTATCATTGTAGGTACCTGTATATATGCATTGTTTTCTTTTCCATCCATATCACGTAAAAGTTTATATTATTCTATGATGATCAAAACATTCCCTGCCTTTCTCGCTTGAATGCCGGTAACAGCCCTGGCTGCCCACGAAATGTACATTACCCGTAAAAGGACCAAGTCCATTTTATATATTATATGCAGCACTTCATATTATTATTATTGTTACTATTATTACGTTTTTATGAAACTGCATCAGAATGCACCACCTCGGGCTCAAAATGTCTATATTGCAACATAAAATAAAAATGGATATAAAGCATACAGCTTTTACCAGAATTCGTAACGGATATCTTATATATATTTCAAACGGATAAAGAAAGTTTACAGGCTGAATAATAATAAACTTAGAAAAAATAGGGAAAAGGGTATTTCTAGAGAATAACCAAACCACGTTCAGGTTCTATGGCTGGAGCTGTAGGATTCCCTGTAGTCCTCAAGTTTTTTCTTTGTGTATGCAAGTTTTTTATGCAAGATGATCCTTAGGAATGAATGAATACATAACGAAACTTCTACCCGCAATTTGTGTTGTATTACCTTACAATAGATGGTAATGAGGTTCCTTTCTTTCTTAATTTGTACTCCCCTAATTGGAACCGATTCATAAAAAGTCTTGGTTCGTAGATATCATTTGAGGTAAGTTACTACACAGTATATCAGTAATAGAGTGCATAACACGCCCTCCCATGTATGAAACAAGAGCCGAGATACATTGTGTGCCTGTTTAAGAAATTATGACCGGAAGTTTGTTATCTGTCTTTCTGTATCTTCCTCTGAACACAGAATGTCTACATTTATAGTTGGAGGAGGGGAAGCAAATAAATGAAGTTAACGAAAATGTTATAATCAACATCTGTCAGCATTTTTATTATTTGGGAAAGTACTATTAACTCGGCTGATTATTACATTTTTATGTTTACACAACTGAACAGTTTAAAGTCTAATATTCTTAAAGAAAAGTATTGTAGGTAATGCACGCATAGGGAATTTACAGTGGTACATATGTAAAAAGTTTAATCTTTACTGAAATTCGTTCAGAAACTTGTCAGTTTTACAAAACTGTCCCAAATCCTGTAAATACTCCGAAGTTTTTTCGGATTTCTGTCAGATCCATATAAAAACAGAAAGTTCTTTGATTGTAAGACTGGACTCTACAATGCCTCCGGATGTATATATATACTTTGGACCACAGAGACAGAGTGAAAAGACGAAATCGGTTAGGAAAACTGGGATTATTAGCTTTAAAACAATATACAAAACAAGTTAAGAAAGGATAAAAGTCGCTTTAAACTTGTCATTCTTCAGTTCACTTCCGCGGACTACATTTTGTAAAGGCTTTTTTAATGCGGAGAACGATGATAAAGTGAAATGTGACTATTTTCAGATAAATGAAAACATAAAACTTATGAGTGTGTAGTAAACCTATATCCATAGACCGGTCGTTTGGTACAAACTTTTTATTTTATACTTTTAACTTTTGTAGATTTCACGATTGCACTATTTCATTTTATGCGCTTTCATCCCTTTTAGGTCTTTCCATTCAATACAGCGGCTGTACATATGGTCATACAATTTCCTCTCCTACCAGAAAAGGAAGGAATACAACCAGACAAGTCTGAAGAGAAAAGGAAATGCATTGCGTAACTTGAATTGCCTGGATTATTTAGCAGCAACAACTTAGCATTTTACTTGTGATATCAACATTTATGTACAACTGGATTCTTATTCTCCCTTCCCCTTTTTTCCTTCCGTCTGTTTCTTGTACTCGACCCGATATTTGGCACTTTGTCTGACAGACCAAAAAAACGTCAAAAGGGAGAGAAGAGACTATTATACAAGAAAAGCTATATGAACCCAAGAGTATTTCATTCAACATAACAACCATATTTCTTGACTGAAGAGGAATGTGGATGAATTTATGCATGAATTCAAAGCTTACTTCCGCGCTTGGCTTCTTTTTTGGCATGCTTGCATTCATGCATTTTCACAAATTATGGTATGTGTGTGCATTTGTTTGGTGAGTGTGAAATATACATACATCTGTAATGTACTTATGTATATCCGTAATATTATTTACATTGTAAGGAGGGGGTTATCAAATCTCCTTATCTCAGTATGTTCCTTCCTGCTCAACGAATATAAAGATGATGGAAAGCAACACAGAAAAATCTGGCGTGATTTTTTCTCTTGCAAATAACGCATGGCAAGATGCATAGTATACGCATTCTTGTTTTGAATGAGTGTCCCATTATTACCCCCCTTGCAAAAAGGTTTTTCTCTGAATGAAGAAAGAACAACTCAATGCATACCTATCTGTACCTCTTTCATCAGTTTTTACTATTACATCAGATAAGAACTTTTCCAAAGCTTTCATTTCTAGGGAATTTCCCCTTTTCTAGTATGGACGAGCAGGAAAGAAGTTAATCTGAAGGCAAGAAGTAAAGTAACAAAAATGAAATGCTCTTGTAAACATATAAAATCCAAAAAAGGATTTTAGGGATGACTTACTCCTTGGCAGCTTGGTTTTCTTCTGATTTACGTAAGTGACTTTGAAGTGAAAGAAACACATCTTAAAAACTTGTGAACAAAAGTTATTTGTCAGACTTGCAAAGACATACATTGCCACAAACTGTCTTGATGATCTTCCCAAGTAAGTCTTTGTATACGACTGATTTTGATTTGAGTAAGTGTATCAATGCAACTTGGGAGATGCACTTTTAGCACTTGTGTGGTGTAGTATATAAAACTTGCATCATGTCTTCATCCCAACTTGATGCTTTCTTTTTTTAACATTTAAAAACAGGAATAAAGTAAAGTTGAAAGAAAGTACTCAAGAGAATAGATGCTGCCATAAAGTATTCGTGAGATGCAGAGGATCTAGATAGATGCACGTTGCTGCTGAATAAAAAACGGAACTTGTTTTTTTGCTGAAGTGCATCAACATAAAAGCAAGTAATGCAGATTTCTTTTTGATAAATCTCTTTGGGGTTAGAAGTTGGAAAAACTTTTACAATGGTACAACAACAGATAAAAATGCATACGTAGTTATCTCAAACGGATAAAACAGTATTTCTTTTGTGTGGCTTATGTGCCTTACTCACGCACGCAGTCTCCTATACACAATGATGACAAGTCCATATCTTTTGACGAGGCACCTCATCCTATTTCGAATTCTTAGAAGCCAATGTAGCTTACATAAAGATAAAATAACAAAATTCCAAGTTGATGAAAAAGACGGCTCAAACAGGCCAAACTCATCTTAGCCCTTCCATTTAGTCCAATATGGAATGCAATGCAATATATGCGTAGGGGAGAAAGTTTACTTATTTCTTTATACTCCTTTCAGAAAAAACCATCATGCAATCTTCCTTCCCGTTTACGACAAAATAACTAGATTTACCCAAGAATTTATTTATACTTACCAAAAAACTCCTCCCAAGAGATTGACCCGTCAGAGTCGCAGTCCTCGGATTTATCCATTTTTGGCTATAGGGCAATTAGTACAAAGTACAAAAAAGTTTCTTCCTAAATACAGGCAAAGGATATATATTTTATCCCGTTACTTTTCCGTGGAGAAGATGAATCTGATTTGTACAATACTCTTTGCGTTTTTGTTATTGTTGCATTTCTTCTTTGATAGTAACACCTCCAGTGACCGTGACCACCCCGTTGTTGTTGTGTCTTGATCTTTCATCTCGTCTAAGAAGGGAAGGGGTGGAAACGCAAGATGAGATGAAGACTAAGAAAACGTGTGAAGTTCACAGTTAAAACAACATAGTTTCGTGTTGCATCACACACTCATCAATCTTTTAGCACAGATCACACGTTAGCTGTTCTCTGTCACTTTTTGTTAGCTATTCTTACTACCAGTTAAGCAGTTAGCGAAGATAGATACATAATGTCAAGCATTTAAACAAATATTCCATACATCATCAGCAATCAGCACTATTTGTACAAGTGATTCCTTACAAAAAGTACAAAAGAAAAAAGTGATGAATTGAGTAAGATGATTGCTTATATACCTATGTATATATATGTTGTGTATTTTTTTGCTAGAATCTTGGCCTGTTCCCTTCTTCAGATAAAAAGTTATCCCAGTTCACAGTTACACGTCAAAAATTATCATTATCGCAAAGTAGTTGTGTATTACATGAAGGCTTCCTGAAATTTGACGTTTTGGTCAAAATGGATGTAATTTCAGACTTTTTCTTCGTTACACATCTGTTTGCACATTGTTCACACAAAAAAGATGAAAAAAACGGTAAAATAATCTGTTGAACTTGTTACAACATTCCTGGTCCCATTTACATTGTTAATGTTTTCAAGTCTTCAGAGCTGTATGCTCTAGCGTCTTAAATATTGAGTTGTTATATTTAAAGAGCTGTAACGTTCTCTGCTCAAAATATCACCAAATAAAATTCGCATATGAATGTTTCCACAACTCATCATCAGTGAAATGTCTAACATCTGCAACAACACTTTAAATCCATATTGTGCACTTCGTACAAATTACATGTAACCATTTCTGTAAGAAACTGTATACCGCATTAATAACAAATGTCATCACTCCTCTTCGTCATTGTACATTTGGTCTTAAGCAAAACTGATTTTTTACTTCTTGAGCTCAACAGAAATATACATATAATATAATATGCAACATCTTCTGTGATATACAAGTACAGTAATAACAACAACACAACAACAATGATAATATAGGCTAACCACTGTATATGGTCATGATGGGAGGGTCGCTTTTGCTTTTTTATTAAAGTTTTTTATACTCTCCAAGCTCTTTATAAAATTGTCTTGCTTTATTGCAGATAGATAAATAAGGCTTTGTTGCTGGCGACTGTAGCAGCATCAGAGCAGTCTTCAATCTCAGATTCAAAGTTTTAAACCAAGTTTTACAATCAACTGCTTTTCTACACTCGCTGAATTACTGTAAAAAAAATTGTAAATAAAAACTTGCATGCATGCATAACATACAAGCGTTCTAAGGGAAAGGGAAGACTTGTGCTTTTTTGTTTCATCAGCACTCAACACTTTTACTGCACATCCTTAACTGTCATATGAGTCTAAATAGTCCTCACAGAAATAATATTCACCACTGTCACCAATCTCTATTGCAAACCTCAAAAACGAGTGTCATGTATCATCTTCAAAGATATTCATTCGTACAATATGCAATCCACGATTTATGTACGTACCTCCTCTCTCCTTACAGCGATACGTCCAGGTCACATCCACCCCTTTGCCATTTTTATCCACATGTCATTATATTATATATATTTTCCATTTGTTATTATTATTTGAATATTATTGCAGTCACTAACTCACTGGTGCGCTGGTCGCTTCAGGAGATTTCAGCAGACAAAATGAGTTTGTAATTGTATACGTGGTACTTATCCTATTAATTCTGCTATATTCAAACTTACGCTTGGCTTGTGTTTTTAAAACTATGCGGAGAGAAGAGTTGCAACCTTGTAACTCAAGTCTTTTTGCAGAAATCCTATATTTTTCACATAAAATCTTATTAAAACATATTAAATGTCCTTGTCCTTAATGTTCACATATTTTTCTTCTTTCTTTGTAGGAAGTTCACATGTCAGAAAAAATTGCCTTTAACTAAGAAAAACTGCGTGCACCACTCAAAAAATTAGCGTTTGCTAGAAAAAAAAACTGTAACAGTTTGAGAGTTGTTATGAGTGTTTTTATAAAGGAAGCTTGGTTATATTTGTTCTCTCATGGAAAGTTTGAACCGCAATTTGCACGATCCTGACATGCAATAAATGTCTGTTCTGTTGGCTAGCTGTTGAGTAGAGATGACATCATCCTAGTCTGCTATCCGTCCCTTTGAGCTTGATCCAGTTATGTCATCTGTCCATCAACCTTGTTGATTTGTTTGTTGATTTAGAAGATTTTCGTATAAAAATGCCTTTTTCTCCTCCTTAAAAGATAAAGATGGATAATGGATATAATACACATTTGTACAGTTGAACATTTGTTGCTAACTACCTTCGACTTTGACTGTGAAATATAATATTTCTAAACTTTGTGACCCTCACTAATTGAACTGAGGTTGTTTGAGTTGCCTGAAAGCAGTAATAAAACGGCTTGTCATGATGTCTGACAAAAGTTGCTTAATTGTCGTTTGACACCTTTAAATCATTCTGGGGTGTTCTGCATGGCAATGGCAATGGTGATGATTGGTTGCACTTAACTTTGAAATTATGGGACCATAATCAAATCAAACATAATCTTTATATGTGACATGACGTTTGTAATCTTGAAACATTTGAAACCTCATTTGACTTTTTTCGCTTTGTAATTTATTGCCATTTTCTCTACATATCCTGTTTATACGAGCAACGAGATGATATAATGGGTTACTACAATAATACGCAAACACGATAGTCGGGTATACAATTTAAGACATGTCAACTTTTTTTGTCAGATTAAAATTCTAACCTACCCACTTGTCAGTCGGTTTTTAGAACCACACATGATGATTAACTCAGAAAAAGTTGCTGTATGAGTTTAGACTATGTATGCAAGCAGACAAACAGAGTTGCAATCTAAAATCTTGGTATATTTTATGAACCTACCTACTTGTCCTCGGCAACTCGGACTTTCCTTTTAAAACCCATTAAAACTTGCATAACTATTTCTCGAATAATCATAAATGTAAAAGTAATATACGACAGAGTAGATTGCGTATGTGGTACAAATCGTGTATAATATAGTTGAAATTAATTGTTTGTTAATAATATTCATTCATTCCAACCCCGATTCACCATCGTATGTCATGCAAGCATGCAACAAACGGGCTACCTTGAAGTGCCTTGTTTTTGTGGTTCTCTTCTGAATTTAAAATACTTGAAGTCTCACTACTATTATTATAAAGTCTCATGTATTCGTGCCAAGTCGCAATTTAAACCAGCAAGTTACAGATAGGACGTTTTAAAAAGATTCTAATATTATGTTGAGAAATATGTGAGGCCGACATGAAGTTGCATATCTTCGTGCAATTATATGATTTGCAGTAAATCCCTCACTTAAATTATTTGAGGGAAAGACTAAACTATTAAAAACGCTTCATCTAATCATCACAATTACCATAACTGGCTATTAACTCCTTTTTAAAAATAATACTTAACTATGATGTTTGATTGAGCTTGTTGCAATCGGTTATGCATTTTATGTGTGTTTTATGCCAATTTTAATGCATGTTTTGTAACAAGTTAACATTCGTTTAAAATGAATGATTATATGACGTGATTATTTACTTCGTGTTCTGCTAAAAGTAGTATTTATTTTATGGGATATTGGAATATGATGTTACATATTATTTTATATTCGTCAAGGATGTCAACCTGTATGGATCCTAGTCTTGCACTTTCAGCACCAAAAAAGTGACCTAGCGAATAAAGTACCATGTTGTAACCGTAATTCTAGTTATATTTACCTTGATAATATCCTGTGTATGAAATACTTCTTCAAGGTTTCGTTCAGTTAATATAATATACTGATTAAAGATTGAATACCACACTAAATTTAATGATTATCGGCGACTCAGGCAGGTTGAGTTTGATTGCGGATTATAGATTGGATGCGAGCTTAGATTTTTTAAATCCATGTAAGCCAAAAATCTTGATTATTATAATGCAGACAACAACCAAAATCTTTGTGGAAGCAACTTTTTTATTATCCGTTATGAAAATTGCATTCATGATTCATGTTGTGTAGGATTTCGTTGGTATTGTGTGCACCCATTGTTGATGTGCATCAATCGACTATAAATATTCATAAATCGCCATAACGCAAATCGAATTTGGTCATGTATGGGAATTGGGCAACATCATATCATTAATAACGTTCAGTATAATGTGGATGGCAATGCTTTTATGGAGATATAAGGGGCAAAATTATGTATGTAGGTACTCGTCTTTAAGAAGCAAGGAGCAGGATCATAATCGTTTTGCATAACAAAATGAACATTAATATGTAGAGCAATCATAATGCAAAATGCCTACACAATATATTTATGTTATGGTGGTCATTATAAAGAATAACAGTATTATTTTGTCTACCGGAATGATTTTATGCATATCTCAGTTGTAAAAGGTAATCTGACTGCATATTTATGCAATATAATCACAACCACCATTATCATCATCAAATCACCAAAACAAATCATATTCTAGTGCGACCACTGCTGGTTGTTTGTGCAGTGACCTTTTTCAAATCAACTATCTCAACACTTTTTTCATATTGCATTTTTCATTCTTGAATGACAAAAAAGACTTCTTCACTTCATACGTGATGCGTGCACATATGTATTCGTCGAATGCAATTACCTCAATATCTTAGATAGAATTAAAGCTTTCTATTCTGTCAATCTATAAACGTAATGTATCAAAACAGTGTATGTGCACTAGTCTGTCGGTACGGTATCTGAAATCAAATTCTTTGCATTCCAATTCCATCAACTATTTCACATTCTATTAAATATAAGTTAAAGTACGTATTAAAAGACATTCCTGCTTCCTGCAATATGCCGTGATATATCTGTTCCTGTTTTTAGACAAAGAAAACAAGCAAAGAGTTGAGTTACCAATTCATACATGAATGCTATCATCACTGCTTCTGTTAGTAGGATCAAATGTCAAGAAATTATTCCTTTGAGATTTGAAATGAACATTGATTCATTATTGTGTTAGAGTAATAAATTTAGGTGTTTATGATGACTATATAGTCTGGCAAAATATGCGCTGAACATTAAGAATGTTTTCCTTTTTTAAGTCAATGATTACTGATTACATTTCCAGACACGCGTCATAACATGGATAATAAGAGCTTGGCCTAGTTTGCTGGAATGGAAGTATGTGAAATTAATAAAGCAGATGTGTTTCATGATGGACATTTTTTACTTTCAAAGACGTTCGTTAGTAAGAATAAAAAAAGGTTGCAAATTCTTTTAATTTCAAGTAAGCCAGCATACATGATAATAAAACATGACGCCTAATGGTAAATACGCCATAGACCACAGAAGAGTGAACGACGAAAGAAGACAAGCAGAATGGAGGAAATGAAAATAAGAAATTCTAGAACCGTACGCACTCATCCTTTACAAACAAGCCTCCAGCAGCAAAGTCAGTGATAATCAAGAAGCCAAAGAAATATTATGCCATATGCAGATTTTTTTTGTAGCAGTTTAGTAATAAACTAGAGACGAATTGGCAAACACGATCACAAATTCCAATTAAATATGGAAAGTCTAGAAAGTAGATGACATTTATGGCCATCATGTGAGTTCATTCCATATTTCCATTGCTTTTGGCTACTGCCTATGTGTAACTGATATTCCAGCGGTGATTACTTGTCATAAGCATACGGAAGACATGAATTAAGAATGAAGTTGTAATTTGCACAAATGCCGTGTTGGAATATGATATGCATTTGTATTCGTGTAAAAAACATTCTCGTGTATGTAATTGCTCTACGGAACATCATCAAAACAGCAAACATTTCTTGCTCTCATTAAATTATATGTATACTTGTGAGTGTACAAAACCCCTAATTTGTGTCTTGTTTGTAAATACTTCTTCCTGTCAGTATTTCATCTTGATTGAGCTGTGGTATGAAGGTTAAGTTAATGAAGTACTTTCCTTGCGTTTTGTGCTTTTGTACATACATGCATGCATATATACATACGCATAAAAATGAATGCAACGTAAATATTATAAAATGCCAAATACTAGAAAAAACTACCGTCCAGAACAAAAAGAAACTCCTCATTTTTCCTTTTGTAAGCTCAAAATCAAAGCGGTTCTCTTAATTTATTTTTTCAAAGAATCTTCTTCCCATCTATTCAGGTTCAACTTGTAAGAAATCATATAATCTTCTGTAACAACATGATTTTTCATTATCCTGCATTGCTTGACACCACACCAGCTCTACAACTTCCAACAGGTCAATGATTTTTACAGACTTCTTTATCCACATTTCCTTTTCATCTTAAAACCATTAAACTGTCGGCCAATTACTCATTTACAAATTCTGCCTATGGATCTTTTCCATCAAGAAACCAAAGTCCAGCTGCGAAGTTGCTTCCGTAAAATCCTTTCTAAGCCGGTATTGTGATCAAGGTAAATGAAATTTGCCTGCGTAAGCAGATCTAATAAGAAGTCTAATGTTGTCTTCTGGTCTAACAACTTTATCTAGCTTTGCAAAGGCTACTTGTCAGGAAATATTACCACACACCGTCTCGCACTTTTCCGTGGAATTATATACAAAACATTATACTTACTTATGAAAGCTTTATGAAGACAACACGCGCAATTCAGCAAGGCTTTATTGCATGGTTTCCTGCAACACTGCACGATTATCCTTTAGTCGGTGAGTGAGAGATCACTAAGCATAACTTTGCAATCCTTCTTAAAAGTTTTTACCTTAATTGCATCTTAATAACATGACATGCACATAACTTTATTAGTAGATATTGTTTCATTTCATTTTTTTCTAAAATTCTCATTTGCCGTAGTCCATGTTGCATGCTGCAATAAACTAACAAAAACACATTATGGTGCAAGGTTATGTGACTTTAGAAGTTCACTAAGTCATAAACGAACAACGTATGCATATGCATAAAATATTGCTGACTTCAAAAGAAATGAGCCGGCATAACTATTCTAAACAAAAGCAAATCCAGATTACTCCAATTCATATCCGTTTTGTTCAGGGTCACACATGCATATACTACAAAAATATAAGCTTAAGCGTAAATGAGTAAACACCTTAGGGTCACACAGCACAACAATACATCATTTTTATAACCTTAAGGGATGAAAGGTACCTGTATTTCATATCCTACAGAAACCAGTCTAGTATATTTCAACCGAGGCCACACGATAGAGAATTACAAAAACTCGGGGTTGTTTTTACTTCATACATACAAAAACAGTACTCATATGCACATTATATGCATACAAAAATCACTGTCACTTTACATATTACAAACTGAAAGGTTTTTAGGGGACAATGTTATATATTTTCATATATTTCAAGGTTCGTGGAGGTCCTCATGTACTTAAATTACTTAATATGTACTCGTTAAAAGAAAATCTAGTAAGGAAAGCGAGGCAGATGGGTTTACTCTGTCTTTAGGAAAAAATTGTCTTTTCTGCTCTCGGCATTAATGTTGTATGTTCAATACATATGCACTCACTACTATGCACTTCTTGCAAGGCTTGCAAGGGATGATTTAGATATGAAAAAGAAGCGACAACACGCGCCAGCCATAACACTACTCACACTGTGACCACGGAGACGGATCACCACCGACTGAAAGGGAAACCCCCAACATACTATGAAAAGTTCTGGCTGAAGAACGATAAAGATGACTGCATTCTACGCACGACAAAACATTGCATACAGATACAAATATACAAAACTCTGCGTATACATAACAGAAAGGATATGTATAGGGAGAAGAAGAGAACGTATACAAATGGATGTTTTATTATTGGTCTGGTCTGGTTAGGTATATTAACAGTCATGAGCATAACATACGCCACCACCACTACACATGAACTTGTATTCTTTCTTCTCGCGTTGCAATGCATCAAGCGAGTTGCAGCTGAAGACGTCGTCCTCTAGAGATCCTATGTCTGAAAATACTACGAATAGATCCTTACTTGTATATCCTTAAAGTTAAGTCAATGATACGAAGAGCTGCTTGTATCTCCATTCTCTTTTTCATACAGAATCCACATCGGTAAACTTGGCAAGACTGCGTCTGCATTTACTCCTCTGAAACTATCTTCCCTTTTAGCCTTTTCCGCACGCACTTTTACTTGGTCTTGAAAATCGGGGAATCCATCGACCAACGCATTGCCTTTTATGTTTTGTTTGTACATAAAGCATGGAGAAGTTGTAACGTAATGAAACTGCTTTTACACATTGCAATGGGCTGTTGTCTGGTCTGGAAGGTCTGGAACTGTGCATTCATCTATCGGCATGTACGTTAAGACATGCTTACATAAACTCGATAAGTAACGTATGTATTGAGCCTACTCATACACGCAACTGGCGCATAAGAAAGTTTGAAAATACTGGAATAGCAAAATATATGTGACAAAATGTGCTTGTATCTTTTTAATTTTTTGTTGGAAAAGAGGATATAGAAAACTTATCTGAATGCTCGCGTGCCTAGAAAGCATTCACTCCATCCGTAATTGGAGTGAGCATATGTACATATGCAAAGCTAAAATAAAGAAGGTTACGCAGTTCTTCCTAAATTACAACAAAGAGCTAAACAATACAATGCTGACAATTTCCATGAAATCCTAACCAAATCTAGGCAATTTTTTCAACAATTACTAAAAGTTCTAATAGAGGTCTGAAAATTTATGCATAGATAAAACTATTTCTGCTTTCAGAATGTTTACCTACGTACATGCTCCGGTGAGGGGTGTACCATGAATTTCCCTATGTCTAATTGGTTTGGCTCATCATATTACTTTTACATATTTCTTCCTCTTTCTAAATAAAAGAGCATCTAACGATTCGTTGACATTACGAATAGAACCCAACATTGCCACTCATAATCAATGATTGTAAGCTAATGGCAAATTAAATACGAAAATAAATGCATTAGTTCTCCGAACCCCAATCCTTTATATGCTTTCATCGTGTATATAAATGAACTGCGCATTTTCTTAATAACCCGTAGGCAATATCCTAGAAAACGTGCACCGTATTTACAATAGGGAATAGGGACAAGTGAAGGCCATTGATGGTCAACAATCTTTTCAGATACTCAGGATTTCATTACGACTCATCATTTTAAAGCTCATCATATCTTGATTAATCATCTCATTTGCATATTATTGGTTTCACTTTACCAACAATACGAAAGCTTTTAAATCGAGCATAAACAACAAGCAAACATTTATACAACTATAACCGTATTTATGTATGTAGATCAAATTTTGATTAATTACTCTATGCTAGGTGCCATTCCATCAGCTCAGCTATACGTAAAAATATAGATTTATTACTTTATTGAGAATAATATTCAAACGCATGCACAAACATTAAACGCATTGTACAGGGTAGGGTGCCATAAACATAGTTCATCTTTAACAAATTTATTAAATACACTTTCTATATTTTGAATCCACGTCAAAACTTCTATTATTACACTTTCCCTTTGTATCGATAAAACTTTTTGTACAAATCATAAACTGTCTTGAATATTTCTCGTGATCCTGCGGACAGCATAGAATTGACATGGGAAATTCCGTGGTCGTCACACATGTCAAGTAACTTATAGCATCCATTCAGCAAGGGATTCTATAGAATAAAACAGGAAATAAAGAACATTAGAATGGCTACTATATGGCACCTACTGCCTTGCTAAAAGTACAAAATATTCTCATTTACCTTAACTACTGGATATACCGTAATTTTCTCAAATTGTCTTAGAAGAACGACTATCAGATATGGTGAAACCCGGGTAAACTCTTGGCGACCTAATTTAGCAGATTGGCAAATTCTGAGAAACAAAACATGTTACAAGATTATACATCAGAAAGCAATTACATCTATTTATGATTATTACATTCCCCAGCAAATGTATTCATATGAAAAAGTAGAGTACTTTGTGCAGGTCAATAATCTATAGAGTAAATTACCCTTAGCTAATATTTACAATGGTGAGCGTAATATTATTTGCTTTACCTCTCAATACAGTGACCACAATGACGTAGGTCATAAATTTCTCTGTCGGTCAATTTGTTCGTTTGATCTGCTCTCTTCATGATGCTCTCCACAAGAAACTGAAAGCACTATATAAACAACAAACAAATGCTAAAATGTCAAAACAACTTCATTTTGGCATAAAACTGTAAGCTGTCAACCAGTCAAGCTAAGCCTTTGTTCAAACTCATACACATGTAAAAGACAAGCCGCATATATTTTCTGTACAAAAAAAAGTTTCTTTTAAACAGTAGGCTACAAAAACCCTTTACTTGTAAGAAAATATGCGTTCTGAAAGACATCACATCAATTCTATGGACAGTCATGGCGTTCAGTAGCTCGCAAATCAGAGAAAACAGTTCTTTGAATGAGCGGACGTCCTCAACCTTGTCAAGAGGAAGCAATGTCACGGATGCCAGACAAGCAGCCAATGAATTTACATTACCCATAGGCTATTTTAGAAGACAAAAACTAATTAGACATGTGAATATACTTACTATAACTATAAATCATGTATTATCGATATTACATTAGCCACATCACATAAAATATATTTTATACAAACCCTTCGTCTCCTCAACAAAGTCGTTTGGAACTTGATGTATGGAATAGCCAGAGTGTTCAAATTTTCAGACTCTTTCCACAAATGAATATGCTCTAAATACTTCGTCAAGCATAGCTCAACTGTCATCCTCCTCGTAGGCTTCTTATCAACACCTAATTCAGCATTGATCAGACCGCTAAGAACATGCGCTACTAGGGAAAGCTCAGTTTCACTTTCCTGTTTTATAAAAAACACATTCATATAAATAATAGCCAAAAAATCGAAAGTGATGCATACAAACTTATACACTGGTAAAGAGTAGGGAAAAGAAAGAGCCACAGCCAACTCGTGTCATTCATAAATTGCTACTTACCATTCGTTGAACAATCGAATCACATATCGATTTTAGCTCTTCCTCATTAGCTACCTCAAATATGCTTTTTAATAATCCTTTTTCATAGCCCGTTCCCATTGAATCGGCTTCCTTTTTTGATTCCGCTGTACAGCAGTACTCCCAAATTCGTATTAGAAAATCCTGGGACAGTTTAGAACGGAACTCTTCAAAAGATTTTAAGGACTCAACAAGAAACTGCAGGCAGTTAGACAAAGGCGTAGTCTCTTTCAACTCGTCATCATTAGAACTCATCAGTCGCTCATATCCTCCGGATTTGTGAGCTTCCAAAAAGTCTAACGCAAAATGCAAATAGGGTAGGACAATGACACTATTTTCTGAAAATTCATCTTGGCTGAAGTAGGATTTCCCTTTCAGTAGTAGGTAGCAAGTATGCATCACACGGGAGACAAAGAAGTTGGGTAAC
>JAHZNG010005155.1:0-11768 GCA_027744375.1 Orchesellides sinensis | reverse complement strand
GAGCTAAAGCCTATAGCTAATGCTTCGGCAACGAGTGTACACCAAGTGAACCTTTTAAAAATACAAGATACTATCGGCATCGGTACATGTTTTCATGTAGTTAAACAGTATAAATATGATGTGTTTACCATAATTGGGCTGGCTATGTATATATGTTATGCATAACTCCAGTTACGCATCCATATGTAAAAGTAAAAGCACAGGGTTTCCATTTGGTATGGACGCAGACTATCTAACCGAAACAATGAAAGAAAGTTTTTAGAATACAGTTAACATTGGAAGCTATTTTGGAAACAATGCGCGGGTTAAGAAATGCTGCGTATGTGTATATTGTATTTAATACTATGACAGTAATAAAATGGAGACCTACGTCTGCGTCTATTCCGTTCTAGTCTTATATAATCAATTGTAACTGTGTAAAAATAACTCACGATACATACATTTACAGCAAATTACTTTTTAAAATTAAAACAGCTTAGTTCTGCTGATACTAATAGTCATCCCTCCAGCTTTTCCTAAAAATGTGTGTCTCAAATTCGTTCTCAATTTTGTATGAATTTATCAGTAATAAATCATCAACCTAGAGAGTTTCTTAATTCTGGAGTAATAAACGGAAACAATGGTGTTGCCTTTTTTGAGATTCTTTTGCTATATAGGAATTTCGCTAGGTCTGAAGTTTTGTATTCCTAAGATTCTTTTGGATCCATTTTGTGATAATGGAGTTCAGAATTATAGCCAATTGAGTTAAGCCTTTTTATTATTTTAAATCATCTGTAATTGCTTTAAGTAATAAGATAATAATATATATGAAACCTGTATAGTTAGTTATTTAATAAATAGCACTGCAATGCTACGAATTCGGGTACTTTGCAGTGATGTTAAAAATGTTGTTTAATTTATTTTTTTGCGTCACAAGCATTATTTTACGTCTACAAATATGGCACTTATGCTTGGATGACAATGCAATGTAGTTCGATATGTACATTTCGTAAACGATGGTTATGTATTTAAAATTTAACTAATGTACAAATTTTAATAAACCCGGCAAACAGAATATAGAGACTTGCGAATTCAGATTTTGGAAATTCTGACAAAAGATTTAGCTTCTTAAGAAAAAATAGACCCTAAATCATGTGTTACATGCATAAGTTTAAAAAAATCGAAATCGTAACGGTTGTTAACCGTAAATTTTGAGAGTTAGTTGCCCATTTTTTTCAGTAGTTGCCACTTGGTTAGAGACTACTTTTGCCGAAAATAGACTGTCAAGAATGACGAAGACGAAAGAATGAATAAAAAACGCTTTTAAAAAAGACCGTTACTCGTTACAGTTTTTCAAAATCTGACAACGGTATCGTAATTTTGATCAAAAAACGACCCTAAAATATGTGACATGTGCATATACTGTCAAAAGTTTGACATCGTAACAGTTTCTAACGGTAAAATGCAACCGTTAGTGCCCATCTCAGAACTCATCCAAGCCATTTGCATTGGAAACCCATTGCAAAAAGAATTCGAAAGTTGAAAACTGTGCCTAGGAGAGCAGTCACAAACAGACAGACAGACCGTCAGACTGCCAGACAGACACTGGTACCATTCTTAATGCTTGCGAAAAAATCGCAAGTAATAACTGAAGCTTTAAAGATTCTTAAAATTGGCCGTAGTCAAAAGCTTAAAAGCCTATATAAATAATCATAATCTGTATGTGTTTTCATTTAGCTATGTATTTTCAATTTTTCAATCTACACAGGCATAAAGGTATGTAATAATTTCATCGTTTCTTATTGTCTCTTTCAGATTGGGTCGTCCTGGGGTGGATTGTCATTTCAGACATGAAACAGACTGCAGTGCCGTCCTCCACATGCAGTTCTTGTTTAACGAGGGAGCTCTCATTGCATCAACTGCTGATGACATACTTCATTATTGGACTTTCCAGACCACTAAAAAACCTGAAGTTGTTCAGTCGCTCAAGTTCCAACGCGAAAGGTATTTAATGTACATATTTTAAAAGAACATCTGCATGCTAAATTGCTATAAAAGCAATGACTATCTAGGAAATGCAAGTCAGCAGTCAGCAACTTTTCTGAACTACATATCAGCCGAAATTTTAAGTTTCACATGATAAACGATAAGGTGGAAGAGGCTGGTAGATAGAAAGCTAGTTGTGGACTGGTGGCACGTAATTATTATATTTACCATTTAGGCAAATTAAATATTTTTCTTATATAAAATATAAAAATTATCTCCACATTTACCATTGCTGCAAGGAATATATTTCGTTACCAGAATACAGATTTGTTACGTAAATCAAGGATATACAAGTTGTGCATCAACTTACATATGTTATATATGGTTTATTGATTTTAGTTGAGTAATATGTTTAAATGAAGAAAGGAATTGAATGTGTTCCCTTGATAGTAAGATTAATATATATGGCATGTTTGAGGTTGATTTTAAAAGGTTCGGATGTACCGCATGTCAGGATATGAAGAAAACCCCTTAAGATTTCAGTCACATTTTGTCGTGTGCCCGTCCATTACAGTTGTCTTCTCATCAGTGGGTATATTATTTATGGCTTTGTCAGAGGCAACAGCTTTACCAAGTCTTAGCACGTATTTGTTAACTTTCTTAAACAATTGTCGTCTTGAATAGCTTTAGCTTAGTACTTGCACACTGCAAAAGCTGAGGAGATATATAAGAGATTTTTTCGATCGATGTATGTTTTCTGTCTTGCCTGGCTTCTTTCTAATTCAACTCAGATTTAATAAATCATCAAACATTCCCGATTTCCTATCAGATTGCTTAAAGAAAGAATTTTCACTGATTCACTTTTGGATGGCAAGTAAGTCGACGATAAACAAACAACCAGTCAAGCTTGACTATTGTACCAATGATCGAAAAATGATTGCACAAGCTACTTGTTTCTTTAATAGAGAGGCATTATTTTAATAACGAATATGTCATTTAATAAAAATAGTGTTCAATTGATATTATGTACAATGCAGATTACCTATTACATTACGAATTTGGAAGGATGTAAAAACTCAATTTATAACTTGTATAATGATGATGGAATGTGACATCCAAAATCATAAATTGTTTCTGACGTGTACAAGTTAAAGTTATTAAACTGTAAACTGTTGGAACGTTTGAAAATAAAAACAGCTGAATGATTTAGCTGCGGAGAAGCTATATTGGGATTCTACTTCTGGACTGTCATCGACGCCGTTACGTTGGCCGCCGGCCGCCGTTATTATAAAATGATGTACGCGGTTTTATTCGTAAACGGCTAAGGCTATTGACATAATTCCAACGGCAATCGACTCCTATTGACCTAGGCTTTATGTAAGGGTCATTTATAAGGTGCTTATCAGGTACCGATTAGACCTTTTTAATTCTAGCGCCTAAACGCCTTGATGGATTTACGTAATTCTAGTGGCAATTGACTCGACTCTGACCTTTCATCTAGGCTTATCTAAAAGGAACTCCGCAGCTACTCTATTATTGTTTGCAATCTACTAGTTTCAAATACAAATTCATGCATAGTTGCTGTACATCAAACGATCAATTGTTGATGTGTTTCTGTGTAAGAGTCGACACATTTTCTGCTATTTAAAAAGAATTTGACACAATTATTCATGTAATTCATGCCCAAAGAGTTGACCTACAGGTTTGAAAATTAATCTAATAGCAAATACTGATCTGTTTATAAAGGTTAGAGTAAATCGAACAATTAGGAAAAGAGATACATGAACATGAATATTTACAAGTTAAAAAAGTAAGATTTCTAAAACTGCTGCTTTTAGTTTGGGTGGAATGTATGTACAAACTAAATATTTAACAAAATTCCTTTGATGTACTGGTACTGGGTAGAACTGGTAGTCGGTATTGGGCATCAAGTGTTATAGAAGATAAATATTATCTGGGCAGGACAGTACGCATTTGTTAAGGTTGTTGTATTTTTAAAAATATGTAGCGTGCTTTAATGCACATATTGAGACAACAGTTAGTTATGTTAAAACTGCAGTGGACTTAAGTAAAAGATATTACGTTATTAATGATTTTTTATATTGATAAAGTCACTTCTCAACGCAAACCAGAACATTCTTCCGTTCAATTCCATTTGTAGATCTTTATTAATTTGTCAATACTTAAATTATTCGAACCTTTATATATTAAATGTGTTACTTTTTTACAGGATTACCTGCCTCAAGCTTCCCTTACAGAGTGATCGAGCTGTAAGTAATTTTTATTCTATTTTGAATCATTTCAGCAAAATATAAAAGTTTACATGGAAAGAATCATCAATTCGAAATCGAGACTGACTACAGTCTATTAAGTCATAGTTGTAAAGACAACACACACGATTGTTATAATCGAACCTCTTTTTTTATAAAAAGTGGTGTGTTTTGTAAATCTTTCTATTCTACCGCTTTTCTGCCAATATGCTGGAACTGTGTTTGAAAAGTGCTATATGTATTTGTATTACTAGATATCGATACGAAGCATAATGCCTGTTATATTGTTTCTTCCGGAAACTAGAGTAGCGAGCCATCAGTGAAAGGAGAAAGTTAATGATTGTTCGTCTATAAATGTTTTACTTATGCAACTATGAAGTAATAATGATTAATAAACTGGCCGGCGTTATTTTTGTCAGTAATTACAGCAAGTGCTTTGTAAATCATTATTAATAGCAAAAGTAAGCTACATATGGTGAATTTTTAAATATTTTTAAGTATATGGAGCATTCATTTACTAGCAGTATATAGGAGGTGCGTTAGAATGTTTCTGATAACTGTTTCTATCTAAATGCTACATTCTTTTTGATGCGAAAGTGAGTGTCACGTCTCCGTCCGCTAAAAATAATTTTTCTGGGATAGAGCACAAGGTTGTCCAATCCATTTTAAAAACTGCCATTTCTATCATTATGAGCCATCCTCTCGAATCCTTTGTAGCATTCATTTCCATAACCTTTTCCCCATTTCGTACGACATAGCAAGGCAAGTTTCTAACATTAGCTCAAGAAATATGCATGAATACGTGCATAATATGGTGTATGGGTATATGTAAGTATTGTATGTGTACTACTCTACGGCAAATACATTGAAGAAAGTACTTTTATCTCATTTTTGCCTCGTAATCCTAAGAGTCTAGATTCCGATTTCTGAATAGAAATCATCTCATATTTCCTTGCTCTTTTGTTGAAATGCATACTTATTCTAGTGGAATGAAGGATAATATAATGGCGGAAGAAAAAGCGAATTCTAGCTCAGGCATTTTGAATGGGAAGATATATTTGTGTTAGTGATTGCGATACTAGCAGTAAGGAAACTACTGGGAGACTGGGAAACTTGAGTACTACTTTCTTACAAGTGGAAATAATACGTTGAATCTGTTATAAAATGCATTTTCATATGAAAACATAGCATGGCTTGTTCTTGTTCCCTCAGTCTAGACTATTACTCTTTACTATATGTTTCTTTTGTTAAAGGTGTACTTCTACCATATTTTATTTTAGTTGCAAGTATGTATCCCATTTTCAAATTATTGTACTTCCGTCGGCAAACTGACTACGGTGTAGTAGTTCTAAGTACTATGTCTGACATCTTTAGCAAAATTCAGCGAATGGTATCGCAATAAAAAATCTCACTAAAATGGGCTTTCTACATTAAACGCCGCATCTGTAGCATGTAAAAATATGTAGTTCGCATAGTTATAGTGGTGTTTTATACGATACCTGGGATGGAAGTTCACACATTTTCCAGACAGCCTAGCGAATGATATGATAGCTGTGCGGTGGTAGTGGCAATTGTGACGTGAATTGTGGTATAGCTTTTTAGTAATACGCTGACTGCTGTACGCTGTACGGCAGTTGGAGCTGATGTCTAAATTGTTATCAAAGTCTTTTTGGGGTACGTTTTCCAAAATGTATTCCTACATATGCATTAGAGCACGCTAACTCCACACACAAGGGTGGAAAGTGAGTTGACCTCATTTGTTTTATATCAGATATATCAGTATGTATTTTCTCGCTATTAAAGTAATTTACTTTTCAGTCCATTCTCATATCTCGCGTCAATATCTTTAACTGCGTGCAATGGCCTTTTTAAAAGATCGAGAATGCAGCTGCTACCAGAGAAAATAATGCAGTGCCAATGTGTGTCGCACCGATACTGATGATATCGTTCTGAACATGATCCTGACAGCCGTGCTTTCTCCATCTGTGCAGTCTGCAGAGAGAAAGTTCATGGAGTATATATATATACAAGTACAAACATAGTATATTTACTTAATGCATTGTACATACGCAATTACATTTTATTTGACGTTTGATGGTAACCTCATCGTTTTTTATCATTGAAAGATCTTGTGTATGGGCATATTATGTAATATCCAAATACTAATGGACAGTCTTAAAAATTTGGTACTAGCGAACCTTGATTGTTTTCCAGTATTCCTGTTAAAAATGCAGGTGTTCTTGTTCTTTACTTTATAATTTTACTCAAACACAAGTGAAAGGGATGTTGCTAATAAAATTTCGATTGAAATGGCATTTTTACATTGTAATATAACAGCAGTAAATTCTTTTTATTTATTTATAGCAGATAGATCAAGAAGGTGAGATACTTTTGATATTTTTAAACCTGGCCTGTTGATAGTTGTAAAAGTGAGATAAAAGTGAGTCAGAATGGGAATAATTTATTCCCAGTTTAGCCATACTATTTTATAGTCGGTTTTAAAAATAGTTGAGATGTTAAATGTTAGAAAGATATGGATGTCTGTTTTTCGTCTTTCTAAGCAGTTGCAGCCGTAAGAATTTTTTAGTTTTATAGAAGTTATTTACTACTGATTATACCTTTGCTATTCAACGCTTTTGCAGAGCTGGGTAGGAATCGAGAATAGAGAAGTACCTATGCACGTTTAAGTAACAAGGCACTGAACCGGTTTGTCATCATGAACCATTTTTATTTGTCGATTTCGGTTGTACATAAAGATTATGTATGCCTTTTGGCGAAAGTTAAAATGATTTGATTGATATTGACAAAAGCATAATGCTGGTATATAATAATACCATCGTGGAGGAGGAAAGGAAGTGGAAGGAAAAGAAAAGAATTCTTCGAGCTGTGAAGTTCTTTATTACGACAAATTTTGTTGTCAGTTACCACGCAGTATGCAATAGAGCGAAAGAGATTTTTCTTTATATATCTTTCTTGAAGGAAAATAAAAATTGCCTGAAGTAATGTTATTTAAGAGATGTGCAACATAAAAATATGGAGTTCTTTTTACATTGAGAAATTCCTGTTACTTGCTCCAGTGGCTTGAGTTGGTCTGATGTCATGTTCTGCCATTCGCCGTCATCCTCTTCTTCAGGAGTAAGTGTTCATTGGGAAACCCAAATATGATAGGTATGAGAATGTAGGAAAGAGATTTAAGGGATAGAAGACGCTGTGTATATTCCTGTCGTGAGATGATGTGTGCAATGTTGTTATTGTGAGGAGAAAGTAGAAAAAAACAGACAAGCTTGTGGAATTTTTAGTTGTTTTCTTTGGCTCCTTTCTTGGGGTGCCCATTAAGTATGCTTAGATCGTTCGCTTGTATCCTTGCATTTGTTTTTTTCTTTCTCCTTCACAACTTGCATGCTTGCTTTGCGTTGTAGGAAATGATACTACGGCATACCATAGTCAAGACATCTTCCGTTCACTACTAGGTGACGAAATTCGTCCTCGGTTTGGTAGATGCAGTAGGTTTGTAGGTAACTGTCTAATTTCATATTTACCTAGAAAGGATTGAGTGTGCTTTAGAAGGAAGGTACAAACCTTACAAAAACTCGGAGTGAACTGCGACATGGGTTGTTAGTAAAGACACAATAAAAGTGAAAGCTTTTCTGTCCAAATTTGTATAGGTATATTAAGCATCCTTTCTGCTGGTATTCTCTTATAGGGTTGACCATAGTAGACTTGATCTGACTTGGCCAGTTTGTGTGGTAGCGTGAAAGTTTTTATAAGCTTAGGTTTGTATTAAAAGCTTAAGCTTGTCTTTTTGAATTTTGGGTTTTCGTTATAAATCCATGAGACATTATTTATGCTGGATATGACGGTTGTTATCTCCATATTATTTCTGTTACAGCTAGAGTGAACAAGCAGTAAAGTACTAACGGTGGAAATGCGATGTATTGGCCACCTTGGAATACTATGAACCATGCATTGATATGGAAGACGATGTGTGTAACATCATTGGTTGGACGTGCAGTGAATTTTTAACCATAATCAGCAGCTTTACATTTACTAGGTTCATTCGAACTGCAAGTTTTTACTTTTAGCTGAGAGGCCTGAGCTGTGTATGTGTCAGTCAGTCAGTGGCCACGAAGCCGATGTGCGGTGATCATGGTGGTTCCTTACAAGGAACTGACGATGATCATCAGCGTATTGCTGGCTACGAAAGGACTAAAATACCCAATGGTATTATAGTATAAGCTCAGGTTGAAGGAAAAGTGGGATTCTGTTATTGATGGAATGTATGCTTAAAGGTGTATGTCTATGACGGAAAAAAGAAACTTTAGAGCTTTATTTTGTAATTCCATGCTATTTCTAGAAAAAGTGGATTATGAGTTTAAAAGGTTTATAGAAGCTTACGGTTGTATGAAAGTTCGAATAAAATCATTTGGAAACTATTGTTTTTCAAATCGTATTTTCTACTATAGAAGAACCTTTCGTAGGGGTATGAAGGAAACTATAAGGGGAATGTAAATAAGTTCATCGGTCATTTAGTAAGTGGAAGTCGATTATCTCTTATACTTAGATGGATGCTTTTTATGCGCTAGATCGACAATGCATTAATTTTAAGAGCCCAAGTGAAAGCAGGTTCCTTTGAGAATTCCTTGTGATGAATAATTGCACTTCATGATTTTTAGCTTATGTATAATATTAGCTTACTTCTTGAAGACTTATGTATTATATTGATGATCGCTCAGAGTATATCACAATTCTTTTTCTGGTTTTATGAGTACAGAAAAAACGTGGTAATAGTGCCAGTGCCAAGAATGTGCCAAGTATACACCCTTATGTTAGACTTTAGCAAGCAGACATCTTTTGGCCTGCGCCTTTCCTTGCCTTCTTGGCTTGGTTTTTTCTGCAGAGATTTATTGACTTGTAAGAGGATTTATTTTTTAAGGGAAGCTCTAGAGTAAAGCCACACCAGACACGTCTGATATTCCTGGTCACATTTCATCTCTGCGATCAAAGATTATACTATTATGTTGGCTACGAAATAGTGTGTATTACAGATAAAATTCCTATAAGAACTTAATGGAAGAAATTTTTTCACCTTTTCTAATTCTCTAGCTTAGTTCCAGTTTTCATGTAACAGTTCGTGCTAGTTAAATACCAACTAGACAATGAAAATGCATGTACATTAAATATAATATGGTACGTATAAATGAACGTGGGGAAAGTTGGTTGGATGGGTGTTTTATATAATAATAGTGTTAAGAAGAAAGTCGGTCTTTTTGGAAAAAATTCCCTGTTAACTTATAAAAGCAACACATTTGTTGACGAAAATATGTTTTTGCATATTTAGTAAGCATATTCAACACAAATTGTAAACGCATATTTTCCAAACTGAACATCCAGCTCTATTGATTGTCTTTCAAGGTAACTTAAGCAGTAGCTAAGTGGCAGTTACAGATGTCAATTGTGTGTGAAATACTTAATTTAATTTTATCTTTTGACATGAAATCCTACCATACAGGGAAAACTATGACAGCATGAAATGACATGGTCTCAATTCGAAGTAGGTTCGTAGGTAAAGCTGCGTTTTACATACATCTTTGTCTGTGAGATAAAATAACGTATAATCGTCAATCGTTTTACAGTATGTATAGTCGTCAGTTTACGTTAACAAATAGGATCATGGTATTTTTCGCTCGAACTTTCTTTAGAAGACTAGAAGAATTACTATCCTTATACTTTTAAACTAGTGTTTACACATTTACCAATGTATGTGTAGGATAAATACCGAGGTTAAATTAAACATGATAAACATTGCTTTATTTTTTATTTTCGTTACAGATCCCGTAAGACACATCCTGGCTCCATCATCTACATTGGGGACAATCCGACAGATCAGAATAAGGTTAGCCACCGAACTTATTACATCCCTTATGTTATTCATTTTATTTTTACTTACCTAATGCACACAAAACTAAACACTAAAGTTGAGAGTTCAATGAAAGTATAACTAGCGTAACACTGGGAAATATATCAGGAACATGCTTATCCAGAAGCGGTTTTCAATAACAAAGCCACATGCATTATGCATAACTAGTGATACATTCCATGGGCATTGAAGCTGTATGTACATGTTTCAGCCATCCTACCCTTTAGTTAATTCATCAAATTATTGGTGTTTTCTCCGATCAACCCAACCGAGCATTGCGACTGAACTTGTTGATGCTTGTCAAGGCACTAAACCCGTTTTCACTTTTTTCATAGCTTGTTTCGTATATGTTTCATTCTCCTGACAGCCTCAGCTAGACAACTAGGGAATGACATGCCATTGTAGTATGACGTGGCATAACATGAAACTATGAAACACAAAAGAAGTCGTGCTGAAAATAGAAGAGGTGGGTTAATTTTGTAGGGAAGCAGAATGTAAGATTTGTCACATAACATATTTGTCTTGTCTGACTTAAACTCTCTCAACGCCTGATGCCACAAACGAGGTGTTTATCATCATCAGAGAAAATGTGGCACATTACACACACACATAGATGCTTCTGAAGACAACAGCATTCTCTTTTCGACGTAACCTCTTCAAACGCACTAGATCCATTTGCGCCGCCGATGAAATGATAGTTAAGGATGTAAAGAGCTCTCGAGTTTCTCTTTTTACGTGTTTCATTTCTGTATCAGTAAAAGTTAGGGAGAGAGAAGAGAGAGTCTATAAGAGTTGTTTCCATATGATGGTAATGATATCATCGTCTGATGGAACTTAGGGATGATAGAAATTAAGTGAAGATGAAGTAGAAAGTAGAAGCCGCACACGATACGTTTATATTTGGGTTGGTAATTTTCATAAAACCCTTGTACAAAATGTAAAGCTATTACGATGATGAGATTAATCAACAATCAGTACTCATCAACTGTTTCAGACAATAACCTGGAAATATTAGAAAAAGTGCTGTTGATGTATCTGTGTTACCGAGCTGTTTAGAAAGTACTGGCAGATGTATAGAGCATTACAAGCAATTTACGTTACATGAGTAACCTCGAAATGAAATGAAACATTCCAGTAAATAGGATCAGACGTTTTCTTTGGAAATCATTACGCTGAAACGGAAGATGAAAAGTAGATCATGAGCACGGTTGGGTTAATATTTTTTTGTTAAAAATGTATAAGTTGTAAATAAAAATATTACATTTTTTTTAACTTGGAACCTTGTGTAGTCATACGTCATGCGTCAGTTTTTGAATGAAGGTACATAGCAGGCCAAGTCTAGTCTCGTTTTTAAACTCTTCCCTTTTTACTGAAAGCCATTTATCGCAGATGCTCCTTTCTCCCGCTCCTTGCGTTTAGTAACATGTAGTACGTACCTGCATTCTTCATAGAATTTTATCATGCACACACAACCAAAATACTCCTCTGAACTCTGGACAGAATACATACGCATAGACCAGTATGACTTTAAACTTTAAATTGGGCGACATAGTAACAAAACTTTACATATGAAGCTACATTGCTTAGAGTGTCTGTCAAAGAAGCCAGTTTTTTTT
>JAHZNG010005154.1:0-19168 GCA_027744375.1 Orchesellides sinensis | reverse complement strand
TTGCGCTTACAAGAGACTATTAATTATATTATATTTACATCATTTGTGCATAAGTAGTACGTTAGGTTGTGTATCCAACATACAACCTAACATGCCCTCTATACTAACCTTACACACATTAAAAACTTTTCTGGCCTGTTTGTAGTACTGGGTTTAAACAATAATATAAGGCCACTACAAATGCAAATGTGTGTTATCTTAAAGTAAGGTGTATGCTGGGTTGCCTACTTAAAAACAAGAGAAGACAAGGATAAGACAAGACATGATGAACAAAGACAAGTCAGAGTCAAACAGACCAAGAGAGATAACAAAAGTTTGGAATCTAAACCCTGCGATATGTCAGAAGCGCGATGGTTCAAACGTCTCATCACTGTTTACTATTTCTTCTCATGAAACTTGTTTTTGTTTTCAACTTTCTTACATCTTATGCTCACTCATCTCATCACATCACTTCGTATGTCAAAAGTCAAACAGATTTTCATAATAAATTGTTTGTTTCAGCTGATTGAGTGTCCCGTCCCAGAATAAAATTAAAGTGGTGAAAATTAGATTTTAAAATTTGTGATAGTAAAGTACAAAAAGGTGTTACTTGTTACATAAAAACAGTTGAAAGTTATGAAATAGGAAGCAGCAGATTTTTAAGTGGGTTTTCTTAAAATTTTATAATAAAATGGTAGCTGGAGGAAGTAAGGTGGAGGTGGTGATTGAGGAGTCAGTTCGGGACGAATTTATTCATGAGGACAAGGACGACTCTTTTGTTGGGCTGCTTATTGGAGCTGTAAGTTTAATAATAATAATTTTAAAAATATAATTTCAAATTTTGTATGTTGAAATGTGTGAGCAGAGTTATTAATTTCGGTTTTTTGAAATATGTTACAGTACACGGAAAATGGGACGTACTGCGTGGCACACAGAGCAGCAACTTTAGAAGAGGTCACTGAAGATTCCCCTGGAAGAGAATCAGCGACTCCTCCCCCACCCGCGACAGTCCTCACTATAACTCCTCAGCTTATTTCTCGACATGCAAAGCAAGTGATTCGGATGCTGCCCGGTGGGATTCAGATTCTGGGGTTGTACGTTATTGAGAAGACGGACAGCTTGTTCACGCAGAAGTATGAAGGAGCTCTGAAGTCGCTGTATGTACATTTGAACAAAGGCCTGAGTCGTAATCCGTTTTATGGTTCAGATTTTGGTGACAAGAATGAAAAGCTTATATTCCATTTCAACCCGCAAACAAAAAAGTTTAGCTGTAAGGTTATGACGGATGGGAGCACGTTATCTGTGAAAGCTGTGGAAACTTCGTTTGCCTCCATTGACTGGGCCAAGTTGGAGTGTGAGTATGACACGTGTGCGGCTATGCATATTGCCAAGAAAGATATTGGGCTGCCTCTCAAGAAAAATCTTAATGTGTTGTTGAGGTCCTTTCAAGAGTCGCTGAACACAGCAAAATTCTATGTAGAGGGACAAAGCCCAGCTCCAGACATTCCATTTGTGGAGCCTCCAGATGGAAATCCTGTTGACATTGATACGGCTGTGAATGCTAGGGATATTGACTTGGAGGCTGAAATACTGGGTGGAGGAAGGGGTAATGGGGGAAGGGGGGATATTCCTGATGCAATAGATGCCACGTCGTCGTCGTCTGATTCTGATGTTGACTTTTTGCCTGGCTCGGCATCCCCTAGTAGGAGACCTGTGAGTCCAGTTCACATCCTGGTGGAAAAAGTGCCTGGAATCATTATGAAGAATGAGGAAGGGACGGATTTTGTGAATCACCTGCACATGAAGGGTAAAATAGCTGCTGTAGCTTTTATCAGACAAGGGGACTCAACGCAGCAAATTGTTCAGGTAAGGATAGTACTAGATAGGATTGGTTAGGAAATTGAAATACAATTCAGGATTTATGTAAATTATTTTTTTTAACAGATGCTGAGGCAAGACATTCTGAGGTCCATGGCAAGCCGAATCGAGATGCACTGCGAATCTTTGATTGACGAAGAATCTAATGGTTCCTCTAGTACTGATGTTGACAGTGACTGCTCCAAGGTGTACCACGAAGTACCCCGACGAGTTTTTGTGAATTTGGGCAAGTCGAAGTTGGTTGTGAGTGATTACTTATTCCCAGGAGAAGGTGCCAAGGACAGTTTTGACTCTTTCCGGGATCTGCTTGGGTTGGAGATTGAGAATGAAGATGATGTTATTATCTTTAAGGAAAAGCCTTTCGGTAAGGGCAATAAAGTCAAAAGTTATTATCATATCATATGTAGTAAAGATCTCATCTCGATTCATGTAATTCTACCTTTCTGTTCACAGATTTAGATGAGGTCGAAATGAAAGGATCTATGGAAGAACTTCTGAGTAAAGCGGAAAGCATAAGCAAGTTGCCACCTGGATTGATCATGTCACGCAGAGCACTGACCTGGGTTATTGGCCTTAGCTTACTGATTGCGTTAATAGCCTTAATCATTCCTTTTCTTAAAAAATGAGATCTTTGTTAACTCTAAGTAAATTTTCCGTCAGTGAGTTGAGCGCAGCTTTCGATGTTTTCTTCTTCCAATTTCCAATAACCATTACCTAAGCAAAACAATTACTTTACACTATTGATTTTGTTTGTTAATTCCAAAACAGACTCGCAATTTTTATGGCATATAAGGGTATTCCAAAATTTTGAACTAGAATATAAACTCAGTCAGATAAATATCAATCTATGCAATTTAATTTTTGGAGTACATGCTTTACATTGAAGTATATTTGTATGTACTATATTACACCTTTACTCAATTTCGTATGTTCGTAATATAATCACAGTTAGTCAGTTCGTTCGAGTTATAGTAATAAACACCCCAGAGTTTCTTGTAATAAAGTGTTGTAAAATAAATGTTTACCTAACATGGAAATAATTAGTTTGTTTCATTACAGGTAATCAGATAATTAAACGCCCACGCCACACGTTAGCTTAACAGAAGTAGTTATTACTGTATATGAGAGGATTGAGCTTTTGAAGTTTTAACTCAGGAGGCAGTAATTGGTAAACAATAGATAAAAGAATATTTATAGAACATTAAGGTTAACATTCTAAGAACGTATGCGAAGTTCCGGTTCCGATGCACAACATGCACCCAGTTTTTGCATTCCTATGTATAGACTTAAAGTGTACATCAAATCTAACTCGAATTAATGATTCTTTCTTTGATATTATACACAAATAATTAAAGGTAGGAGACATTAATTTAAATTATTCTGTGAATTGTATAGTAGTTTGAGAGTGTACAATAAAAGTATTTAAAGTATCCCATTGTGTAATATCCAGCTAAAATGCTTGTATTTACTCTGTGTTTAAAATAGGATTTCATTAAGTAATGAAGATAAGCTTATCTTATCAATATCACACAAGTTATACACAGTTCTCTCCTCTCATTCCAATGTCTCCAACCCGATCACTCATCCAAAATGCTCCATGTGCTTTATTTCTATTTCAGGCTTTTACAGTTTCAACAAGTTTTTTTTTAAATCTAGCTATTTGTTAGCTTTGATTTTTAATTAAGTAATTCATTATTCAGTTAAATGGAGAGTTAAAATCATTAATTGGGCTAAGGTTAAACCTAAAATATACTAAAGTACAAAGTAAGTGAACCTGACTGAACACTGAACAGTTTATTTATCTCATGCAATATTTGAGGGGCTGGAACAAAGGGATACTATAACCTGCCCATACAACCCCATGTATAGTACACGTCTACAAGGCTGGCGCTAAGTTTAGTTTATATTGGACCGGGCCACGTCACTGGCCATTGGGCAATTCATTTAAGGAAAAGGAAACGAATTCCCAAGAAATTAGTCAACTTGTCAGATCTATTTTTCATTTCATCATAAATTAACTTAGAGGATAAAAGTTAACCTAATTATTTATTATTTATATCTATACCCCATATCGTGAACTCTGATAACCATCCCTGATCAAAAGAGCAAGGATTTTTACAAGAAAATATCATTTTAAGAAAGAGATTACAGAAAAGGGAGAGTGTTTTAAAATTAGAAGCAATGTAAATACAGAATCAGCTGTTCATCCTTGTCAAATCTAGGTTGGGCTCAACTTTACAACTTTCCTTTTTCTGGAGCTGTGACACATTTACTGTGACTGTTTTGTGTGGATAACTTGAGCAGGAGTTAAATAAACGTAAATAAAGTGAAATAATAAACAATTGTATTTTACAGAATTATGCCAGCAATTAATCCAGTCTATACAACTCAGCCAGGTCAGCAGCAGCAGCCTCCAGCGCCATCAGGTCCTCATCAAAACTCAGTTATGCAGTCTGTGCCCGTTGTTCCAGTGATGCAGACAAATTCTTTGCCCCCACAACCGTATCAGCAGCAACAGGGGATGTATAACCCTCCAGGGCCTGTGGGAGGAGGAGGTGGTGGAGTGGGGTATTCAGCTGGGGGTAGCAGCGGTGTAACTTCGAATAATCCATTTCACTCTGCAATGCCAACTCCAAATCAACAGCCTCCAGCAGGAGCAGTAGTTAACTCAACGCCGACTGTGCAACAACCCCCGCCTGGAGGGATTACAAGTAGTACCAATAGATATCCTAACCCTAATACAATGCTTCCCCTGCAGCCTCCTTTACCGCAACCCCAGCAGCCATCATACGCACAACAGCCGTTAGGAGGATCTTATCCAGCTCCACAACAGCAGCAGCGCCCAGGCTATGTAATATCTGGTCAACCTGTTAATCCCTCTAATCTTTATCCTAACATTCCTTCACCGGCGACAAATAGCAATTATCCCCAACAGCCACAACTGCCTCCCCAAAATCAATATCATCAGCAGCCATCAGCAGCCACCCCAGGTCTTCCACAAAATTCTCATATTCCCAATCATTATCCTCCTCAGTACAACCAACAGCAACCACAGCATCATAGCTATAATAATGGTGGGGTGGGTCAACTCACTGCTGGAATGAATAATATGTCCATTACTCAACAAGGTTTTAATAAAATGTGGGGGATTGACACGGCGGATTTGCTGAAGACTAGGCAAGTTTTACCTGCGGATGGAGTCAAGCCGCCTGAGATACGCTTCCAGCATGAGTATATGAATCATGTTAATTGCTCTCCTGAGTAAGTCCTACTGTTCTGTTGTTTATGAAAAAGTACTTATTGGGATTGAAGGATTTTTACTAAGTATTTTGTTTTATTGCAGTATTTTCCGGTGCACTTTGACGAAAATCCCTGAGACCAAAAATTTACTACAAAAGGCTCGGTTACCGCTAGGAATTTTAATTCATCCCTTTAAGGATTTAACCCAATTACCTGTTATTCAATGTTCTCAAATTGTGAGATGCCGGTCTTGTCGGACCTACATTAATCCTTACGTATACTTTGTAGACCAAAGGCGTTGGAAGTGCAATCTTTGTTTTAGAGTGAATGACTGTAAGTAAATCATTATAATTAGGTTTAAGTATTCAGAATTTTGCTTAAAAGCAAATTGTAAAGCCCTAGAATGTTTACTTAAAAATTGTAATACTTCCAGTGCCAGAGGAGTTTCAATACGACCCAGTAACGAAAACCTATGGTGATCCCTCCCGTCGTCCAGAAGTCCGCTCAGGAACGATAGAATTTCTTGCTCCAGCCGACTACATGGTACGACCACCGCAAGCCGCAGTGTATCTTTTTGTTCTTGATGTCACAACAATGGCTGTGGACACGGGCTACCTCAAAACAGTGTGTGATGTACTACTGGAACACTTGGATCAACTTCCTGGGGACTCTCGCAGTCAGATTGGATTCATCACTTACGACTCTGCTGTTCACTTTTACAATATGAATTCTAGTCTGAGTCAACCTCAAGAGCTGGTCGTTTGTGACATTGACGATATTTTCATCCCTTGTCCGGATAACCTTCTTGTCAATCTAGATGAGAGTAAGGAGATTGTCAGGCATTTGTTGACATCTCTTCCAGGCAAATATTTAGTCAGTCCTAATGAACCTAGGAGTGCTCTTGGTGCAGCTTTGTTAGCGGCGCAGAAAATACTGGTAAAAAATTTTGATTAATTTTTAAGTTTTAAAATTTTCATTGGATTGATATGTTCTGTTTTATGCTTAAAAGATTTTTCGTTTTAAAGGGTCCAATCGGAGGTCGAATCACAGTCTTTTCTGCCTCTCTTCCTTCTATCGGCCCTGGAAGCTTACCAAATCGATCGAGTGATGTAAAGCAAGTAAAGGATCTTACATCAGCCTTAAATCCCAGCACGGACTTTTACAAGAAACTGGCTCTTGATTGCTCAACTCAGTACATAGCCGTAGACATATTTTTCCTCAATAGTCAGTATGTCGATGTAGCGTCAGTTAGCTGCGCGGCCAAGTTTTCTGGTGGCAGTATCCAGCACTTTCCAAATTATCACTCCACGGAAAACCCAATCCAATCAAAGTTGTTCGAGCAAGCAATGGTTCGCTACGCTAAGTGCCTATCTAACGACGCAGAACTCATTGCCTAATCTTGCATTGAGTGCCCCCAAATGCCTACAAATGCTTCCTGCCTATACACATGCCATTCTGAGAAGTGTAAGTGTAAGATTACAATCTGGAGTCGATGCAAAATTAACTGTATTATTAAAAATAGTTTTGTTTCAATTCTATATGTAAACGTTCTTTAGGTTGGTTTCCGAGCTGACTTGAAACCAAGACTGGACGATAGGTCACAATTTATGAATCAGATGAAAACATTACCTTTATATCTACTGATTCAATCTATTTATCCTGATTTGTATCCTCTTCATACCATTGCTAGTGTTGTAAGTTACATTTTTTTCATCCATTTTCATATTTCGCAAAAATGTATTTGTTTGAGTGATCCCACACCATCAACGATTTGTTTGTTTGTATGCAGCCTTTAGTATCAGTACCATCGTCGAGGTCAGGAACGCCAGAAAATGGAGAGGAAGACGAGAAGTATCCACAGTTTCCTGTTATTCACCTGTGTTCAGATAGAATTGAAGCAACGGGAGTTTATCTACTAGATCAACCAGACCTTATTCTTATTTACGTCTGTCGTAATGTTTCCGTACAGTTTTGCGAGGATGTTTTGGGCGTTCAAGGATTCCTTGCGCTCCATGAAATGGTAATAAAAGCTTAGTACATGTATATACACATAAATAAATGTTCATTATCGTTTGAAGTATTTTGATATTATAATTTTTTAAATTTAAATTCCAGGATGATTTACCAGAGCTAGAAACAGAGTGGTCTAACTTAATCCGTAACTTTATTGCTGTCCTTCAAGCTAATAAGCCATACCAAGTCCCCATTCGCATAATCAGGTAACTTTAATACTATAATACTTTTGTAGTATTTAATTATTTAAAAAATTGGTATTAGGTATGTAAATTCAATATATTTTTTCAATTTAGAGAGGATAGCAGAGAACGTATGTGGTTTGTAAACAGCCTAGTCGAAGACCGGGGTGAGGGCTCCGTGTCCTATTATGAATTTTTACAGCAACTAAAAAATATGGTAAAATAAATTAACTAATTAATTTAAAAGTTGACTGAAACATCAGATTTTAGGGTCATTTTAAGAAAAACCGAATAATTATACATTTATAACTTAACTATCGTAATATTTGAAATTTTAGGGAAATTAGAAATCGAATATAATTAAAAAATAGCAAAAACTTTTGAGAAAACCGCGAGTAAGTAAAAAAAACTGCATAATAGTAAGAATGTACAGAAAACCTAGGATGAATGAAGATATCGTTTGATGTTTAAAAAATGTATAAAAGATAATATTTAATATGCAAATGCATATACAGTCGCTTTAAATTATTGTCTTCTCGTAAGCACTATATGATATTTAATAGAGAAATATAATCCATCTGGATGTAAAGCAAATGAGATTTCTTGGCTAATTTGTTTTTTTAACCTCTTGAAGTTGTAATACATATATCGGAGTAATAAACGGGCGTGTAGAGTATGAGAATACTATCAATCATTTGGTCCGCTGTAGAAGTACTTAGAGCATGTGGTCGCGGTCCCGGTGCAACATTGATATTGGATATTACAAACTTTAGTTATAACAAAGCAAACGCAGATTTCTTGAGTAATTACAGCCTTGTCGCGAGTACGAGGATGTTACACAACACTAATGCAGCAGACATAGCCGAATGAATTGCTGCAAGATACAATGAGCTGTATAATATAATGTAATACACGTAGTTAGGGTAGTAAGGATCCTTGTTCGAAAACCCAAAAATGTAATTACCTATCCACAATAAAAGGAGATTGTCAAGATGTTCCTGATATGTGAAGCTTTTATCTCATCGGCACGGAAGGGGCAGTTTAGATAAAGAATTTTCTACCTTGAAGATTACATTTTTAAGCAAGTTTTTACTTCAGTAAAATTAATGCTATGTAATTTTGAGAAATATGCATGGTTGTGATATATAAACATAAGTAAGAAGAAAGCCTGTTTCACCGAGTGACTATTTCTAATTTGTTTTTTTTTTCGTTGTAATAAGGGGTTATCCCTCCAAGTTTCCAGTTTTACCCTTTACTACATTAAACGTGTACTAATGAGGTAGATGTCTATCAGTTAGAGACTTCGATTTGATAAGACGCTTTAAAATCAAATCATTAGCCATGTTAACTTTAACGGATAGCTTTACTCATCTTAGTCAGTTTTTTCGTTTTGTAATGTACTACTAGTTATTCAGATGAGGTTTGGGTTGAGCCATTGTACACGTGTTTATTGTGTTTGAGTTAACAAGAGGGAGTATGTCATGAAATTCTTTTTGGTTATTAGTGCCAAAATTAAACTATAAACAAGCACGTCATTTAAAAAATACTTTACAAAGAAAACAGAAAAGAAGGATAACAATAAACTTGGAAGTAAGAATGCTAAATATAAACGATCAGTCTGAATTATTGCAATCATGATTTTTTTATTCAACAATTTATTAATAAAGTATTACACCCTAATTGCATACCAAACCATGTATTCATCCGAAAGTTATCCACAATAACATTGTATTTGTAATATAACAGTACATCTTACATGCAATTATAATAATAATAATAAATGCATACTTTGGATGTTTAAGTTAGGCATAACTATCCCTACTAACCAATCAATGCATCCCCCATTTGCATTTTAGAAAAGCTAATTAATTTTATATTGCTATATAAATGCTGATGCTGGAGAGCTTAAGTAGATAAATACTATTCACATTTTAGACCTGTTGTGTTTGGATTCAGAACAAAACTGGACACGGAACAATTACAATTAAAATATTCAAAATTAAGAGTTTTTGTGAAACTCGTAGCTTCCAGAGTCTTTTCAGAGCAGTTCCAGTACTCCAAAACTTTTTTATTATTAGTAATTAAGTGTTAAGTTTCTACATCTTTTGAATTAATTTCGACTAAAGCTTTGCATGCTTTTTACAACAACAATAATTTAAAGGCGGCTACTGAACGCTCTAATAATAGCCAGTTGTTGGCGCTATGTAAATGCATACAATCTTGCTATATATACTATGAAAGATAATGTAACACTGCTCTAATTTAGTATCATCTAATTCATCTGTCCGTTCTATTCTATCGGCATATTAGTACCACTAGTTAACAGAATCACCACTTATAAAGCAATAGTACATATTTTATAGAAGTTGTTGGTAAAGCTATAGTTCGAATCATTTCTTGCAGATACGCTTTCCTTTATTATAGTGTTACAACATGCCACCAATATAACTTCAGTATAAAGACACCCAATGGCCAATGATCCATCATATTTTCATATATTATCTTCAACTGCTCAACAGTAACAAGAAAGAAGCGTAGAGGGGCAGGAGTCTAACAATTTTTGGTAAAGATGACTGATCACTGATCTGCCGATAACATATAAGATCACGTACGTTATACAAATACTTGTTTGAGATTGTCTGGTTGTGGTTGACCAAAAAGTTGGGGAAAATATGGGAAAGGAAGTACATAAATGACTGATGCGTTAAGCATTAACATTATCCAGAAAGAGGAGGGAATGTGCGGAGCGGAAAATAGGTGATTTAATTTATAATGTATACCTAAGCTGGGCCATTGTTGTAACGTAACAATGGACTTCTTTAAAAAACACGAAAAAATATAAATATAATATAGCATCACGGCTTATAAAATCACTGTCACTTTTTGTCACAAGCACATAGGTTGTGTCTAATTCACGAAACAACATATCATATTATCTTTATTATTTATTAATTAACTTTGAGGTCAGCCGCTGAGGAACCAGTATTTGGCCTGATAAAGAATGACCTTCCACGAAAAAAGCCGCCCTCATTGAAAAATTTTCCTCGCCACTTTGTTTCAATCACAAGGACAAGCTCTCGAATAAGTATCTTGATTCTTCTGAATGTGATTGGCCACTCGTACAAGTTTGGAACTGGGCCATCAACTGCCGACTCAAAGTAGGAAAAGAGTGGAAACCAGATCTTGGTCCGTTTTGAGTCTCTCTGCATGAGCGCTTGGTTGTTGGCCAAAGTGTGGTAATAGAGGAAGAGTCGAGACGTGATGTAGAACGCGATGAACACGTCGATGGAGTAGTGCTCATGTGCTGCCAAAATGAAAAAGATGCCGAACGTGTTGAGAAGCCAGCTGAATGTGTGAACAAAGTAGAGTCGGCGCGTTGTATCTATAAAAATAAAAGTTTGTTAAAATCCTGACGATTTGCGTCTTTATGAATAATATGAAAAAGAATACAAACGAACAACGAAAAAATATCATTTACATTCCGTCACAAAAAAGTTGAGCATTGTCAGTGCAACCGTGTGACCACTAAACATGTAGTCTCCACATGTGCGCACGCCTTGAATACTCATGCCAGCACCTTTCCAGATTAAGTAGGCATTGTACAACCTTGTCGTCCAGTCACCGTATGGCTATAAAAATAACGAAATACATGTATAACTCATAACCTGGTTAATCATAATTGTAACTGGTAACTAACACAAAACCAAAAGAAATTTACCCTTGGATTGCACTTAAGATGTGTGCCAGGGACGGAGAGACTTGTGATAAGCATTGTAAAACATCTCAACAGAAAAACAGTTCCACTGAGAGCAAAAAACCGTCGTAGGAGAATCATTCTATGTTTGTGAAAGAAAAGTACGCCAAGCCACAAGGAGAACAAGATGGTCCCAGTCACCTCACACATTTCAAAAGCCCATGGGATGTGCGGCATATTATCCAAAAACAAATCGGGGAGCGGAGGATATTTTTCCATGTCGGGAACGCGGTCGTGAACAATCACCATTACCAAGGCTGTGATCCAAGTCACAACAAAGACGTAGCCCATAGCCACGAGCGCCTTTGTGAACTCCGGTTTAAGGGTCCTGCCTCCGGATGATGATGACACTGTGGATGTGCGACGGGAATCAATAGAACCTTGATTGGTGGGAGAGCCATCATCTCCACCATTTCCATTCCCGTTAGAATTTACATTACTGAATTTTGTAGCCGAACTTAGCCCTCCTCCTCCATTACTACGTGAGCGGAGAAGATTTCCCAGGGATTCTCCATCTGAAGCTGAGGAGTCGTTTTGAATAAGAGGTCGCCGTTTACGGAGCAGCTTGGCTTCAATTAGCTCTTCAATCTGGGACTCATCTGAAGTGCTGTCGTGGTCGAAAGTCACTTGGCGTTTCTGTCTTTTTTTCGAGGTGGTAGACAAAACGGAGGTGGTCGACGAGGCAAGGGTGCATCCAACTGGATTACTACAGGAAGGCTGATCTACAGACGATATATGACTAGCTCTGTGATGGAGTAAAGTTGACGATGCTGGATAACCAGTAAGTAAAGAAGAGATTCGAGGATTTGTAACGCACTCTTGTTGCTGCAACTCCAAAATATCAAAGTATAGGCGTTTTATCTCTCCCACTGTCTGTTGAGTAAATACAACAAGTAAAGGATTTAAGGATCACTCATTAATATTCAAAGTTTTCAAAAAGTAAACAATAATCACTGTTTTACACAAAATATCTAAACATTCCAACTTCAAACCTTTATTCCAATGCAAGGAGATTTGAGATCGTCTTCAGTAAGCAAAAGTAACCCCTTCCCATCAATGCCCTGCTCTTGAGTTAGAGCCTGAACGTAGGGTTCCGGGTGGCCTTTAGAACGAAGATAGGTCGCCAGCTGGTGACAGCTCCACTTTTGTATTTGCACATCCAGCTCTTCAGTCATTGTTGCTAATTCACCAACAACGCCTGACACTGTCAACTGTGAAGGTAGGTAAGTCTAGGATGAATTACCTTGAGTAATACAAGCAGACTATTAGATACAAACATTACTTCAACCATGTAAACTTATCTTTTTACTTGTTAATCTCACCTAAACGCGGTCGCGTCTACTTTTGCATATAATTTTGTCGCAAGTGAGAGTTGCAAGCTCCACTCCCAACTTTTCTCTCATTTAAATCCACTCAAAACATCACGGCATAGCGACAATGGTCCTTTTTCACATATCATGATTATATTTATTTCCTTATCCTAATCAGTCACACTAAATACACTTTTGTAAATATACCGTTGCCCGTTTACTGATGACTGATGCTAACTCATCAGGGCTAAAATATCTTGGAACTTTCTTAGATCTCTTGCAACATTTCCAACAACACTTGCCATGTGAAAATCTCACACTGTCTCCCTCCAGAAGCGATAAGGAAAACTGAATTAGCACTTAAGTTGATTAAATTACTCCCGTTTAAAAAAAATTGTTAAGCAATCTCGTGGTATTTTGTGTGGCCTAAGAAAAAGGATCACGCGTCACGCTTTGATGACTGAACTAACTACATAAGCTATATAAATCTTTCCTTGTTCCTGTCTTTATATAATCAACTGACTCATTTGCGAATATACTTATTAAAACGTATCTAACTATATACACCTACTTTTTGCTAATGAAGGAACAAAGAACACAAGAGCCACAACATATATATTTAACAGTAAATAACTATCCTGTTTGTCAAGAAAATGATACGTTTTGTGGTTTAACCTAACGTGTTCAGCAGAACTCTTGAAACAAGCTAAATGCACTTGAAAGTTAAGAATGTTTGTTGGAAGTAATCTGTAAAAAAAGTAAGGTAAAGAGGAATACAAAAAACACGTACGTGGTCAACCACCTGATTTCATCGATTTCATCCCCCAATGAAATGGCGAAGGTATAAAATTGCGAGAATACAAAGGGGTGGTTTTATAACAGGACACACCTGCTCTACATGTACATGAATGTGATCTGCTGAGTTAGGGAGATCTTGGCTAACTAAAGAGCTCATCTGATTTTTTGAAGCTGACTGACGTTCAGTGTGAGATGAGAATGGGAATAAAACAATAGGATATAGATAGAGATATAGAGACGTCTGTACACTGTACCGTTTGTGTCATGCTGAACTACATGCTGTTTGAGTCATTTTGGTATTTGATTTGCTATGTACATTTTTACAGAGTGGGCAGAGATGGGCATTCTATTTGCAGCTGGTCAACCAATGCAGCACACCGTACGATTTAGTACCGTACTCAGTAAAGTAAGTTGGATTAGACTATTCAGATATTTTAAGCTGTAATCATTGATTCTAGGTTTTAAAACTTACTTTTTTGAAAAATCTTGTGTATTATAATGCAAAGTTGGGCACGCTTTTAATATACATACTTTTGTACATAAGTAAATTATCCTTGTGAGGTAAACGTCTTAAATGTAATATTTTATCGTTTGACGTATTCAATTTAGTAATTAAATCATGCATATTATACTACATGGATACATAAGGATCATAAGGAGCTTTATTTTAAGTCTAAATAGAAAGCATTGAAAATTTGTCAAGAACTGAATTCTGTAAACCTGAATTTTAATATGAATATTTCACTTGCCAAAAATATAAATGCTTGTGTAATGGTTTTGGAACCAAAAATACACAATAATGTTTGGATTATAGAATGGCGATGAGGTAAATAAACCCACCAATATTGCTTTTGATACGTGCCCATCTCTGCTTATGACAGTCCATAAGATGTACTTTTTGGTGAGTAAAGAAAGGTTAGGGTAGTTTTCCGTAGACAGCCAGACCTCTGAGTCAGAAAGAATGCTTATTGAATTTTTTATTCTTTCCTTGACTTGGTGTTTTATTCATATCCTCAGCTACTCACAACCACACGTGACTTACTCTGAACACAAGCTTTCAAATATTGAAGGCGCTGCCAATATAAGCAAATGTAAATCAGATCAGAGGTTCAGCAGATCTTGAACAGAACCACATCCTTCTCTTCTAAAATACAATGAAAACACTTCTTACGATTGTGCAATGATTATTGCTGTCACGTGATATGATTTAATTATATTTCCTCATTTATCAAAATTATCATTTAAATTAATTTTCTCTTCACAATCCTCGTAAAACTGGTGGCTGCCCATATCTCAGTCGGTTTCGAGCGTTCGAAAATCATTTCCGGTTTTAGACCCGTTGTTTTTCTGTCATTATAATTGAAGACCGGTGTACAGCAAAAATGTCTGTTATAGCAAGAATTTGTGAAACCAGCTCTTGTTCAGCCCCGGCCAAGCTTCAGTGTCCGACGTGTATCAAACTTGGAATTGTTGAAGGATCATTTTTCTGTTCACAGGTATTTTTATGTTAAAATCTATTCAATTAGTAAACTAAGTTAAATATTATGTATGTCATATGTAGAGTATTATATACTTTTATTATTTGGTTTGCCGCAGGAATGTTTCAAATCCAGTTGGAGTGAACATAAAGTTGCGCACAAGAAAGCTAAGAATGATGTTGGGGTGGAACAATCGATATTAACAAATCCGTGGCCGGGCTACAAATACTCTGGGCAACTTCGACCCTTTTATCCACTCAGTGCAAAGCGAACCCTTCCGGATAGAATACCCAAGCCAGATTATGGGGAGAGGGATGATGGACGTCCAGTGAGTGAGCTTGCAGTGAGGGGTACATCCAGCATAAAAATACTAACTGATGAGGAAATTGAGGGGATGAGAGTAGCTTGTAAAGTGAGTTATGCACATGTATACTTTTATATGATAACTACGTTTGTGAAACAGAGGCTCTATAATTGGGGTTAATATATCTATCTATTTCAGTTGGGACGCGAAGTTTTGGATGAAGCCGCTAAGGCTATGACGGTGGGAACATTAACTGATGAAATTGACCGAATTGTTCACGAAGCGTGTATAGAACGAGACTGCTACCCTAGTCCACTTAACTATTACGGATTTCCGAAGTCCTGTTGTACGTCTGTGAACGAAGTCATTTGCCATGGGATTCCAGACAAGAGGCCATTGGCAGATGGCGATATTTGCAATGTTGATGTGACAGTTTACCATCGTGGCTTTCATGGGGACCTTAATGAGACTTTTTGTATAGGAGAAAAGGTTAGCCCGGCTGCCAAGAAATTGGTTCAGAACACATGGGAATGTCTTCAAAAGGCTATTGAAGCAGGTCAGTATTGAAACTATTACAATATTGCTTTGGTAGGCGTGAGATTTCCGAAAATGCTATTGGTCCGCTAATGCTATTGGTCTTTCTGGTTTACTACAGTTAAACCTGGTGTTAAATACAGAGATATAGGAAATATTATTCAAAAGCATGCACAGGGTAGTGGATTCTCAGTCGTGAGGAGTTACTGCGGTCATGGAATTCACCGGCTATTCCATACTGCGCCATCCATACCACATTATGCCAGTAATCATTGTATTTAAACACAAAGTATTTTAGAACACTAATTTTCCCAAGCTAGTATTAATTGTGTCTAAAATTATTTTCACAGAAAACAAAGCCATAGGCGTAATGAAACCTGGACATTGCTTCACAATCGAGCCCATGATTTCGGAGGGGACATGGAAAGATGAGCAATGGCCTGACGACTGGACAGCAGTTACAGAGGATGGCAGGCTCTCTGCACAGTTTGAGGAAACACTGCTGGTGACTGAAACGGGAGTTGAAATTCTAACTAGACGGCGAGACCGTGGAGGACAGCCTTACTTTATGGATTAAGAAATTATTATTTTTAGTCAAATGGAAATTTGGATCACATGAAAAATCGCTTTCATAAAAACAAACTAATTTTTGGTAAAACTGACTTTTCAACAAAGCCAACTTAAATGTACACAGCTCGCCATAGTTTTTGGGCCACGTATGAATTGTAAACATTAACAGCTTTCCATCTATTTCATGAAACCTTTTTGTTTGCTTTATATCATTGTATCTTTTAAGTCTGTATACAAATTATCTAATCTAAATTGTTAAGTACGCTAAATGTCAGAAACCCTGGCTCTGTTTTTCATAGTTGGGTGTTTTCAATTCATGAATACCCCGTGTTTCGAAATAGAATGCTTTTGTTTAAATGAATGTTAATTCCTAATGTATACTTTCACATTATTTGGAATTTTATTATTCTTAGCAATTCCGAGGTTGACAGACTGTTACGCAGCTTGACATATAATTGATTAAGTCCGGAGTAGCATTTAAAAAACTTTCTCTGGCATGTTTTTGTATATTGCCATTATGGAAAAAGTATGAATGTATCACATTTTATGGTTAAATCCTTTATCGTTAGAAAAGTTAAGCTGTTTGTTAGTAAGATTAAATATGAAATTATATAATATCATCTCAAAATGAGATCATGATAAGTACAACCATGCTGGATGTTGCTTTGAAAATAAATCACCTGAAACTTACATGTTTTCTATTATGGGAAATACTACATCGTATTCATAGAAGGAAGTAAACTCATTAAAAGTTTAATTTCTCATTACATTTCCTCTTCATCACTCATCACGTAAAAAACTTTCATCATGGATTATCAATCATATCATATTACCAATGCATTTGTTTACATTTAGAAATCACAAGATGCATTTTTATCAATCCATCCGATCCGGATGGTATGCTGAAAGCATGGGTCTGTATCCTGCCCAAGACTCGGATGGTGGTCCACTCGGCGGTAGGCGAAAAAGTGGTACCAAATGCCAAATGCGACGGCTCAGCATAGCCAAGATTCACAGATACATAGGAAATTTATATAGAAAAATAAAATAGATAGGAAATTGTGTACTTTTTTATGAAGATAAACATTCAATTATAAATTTACGTGTCTTCTTCACACCTCTCTAATCAGTTTTCAGTCAGTATTTATGTTAAACCTAATCACATATACACTTTATTATGCACCTCCTGAGATAAGATAAGAAGATAACACAAGTGACGTGACCATCAACAAATTATATATTACAACATAAACTACATCATAAAGGGAAGTTGATAATCTCACCAGATTAAAAAGGATATCAGGGATTTTTTTGAACCCCAAATTTATTTGTAAAAAAATCCTGGCCGAATGGTGAACTTAATTTTTTAATTAACCATTTTAGTCATTAGTAGTGTAAAAATACACATATTTTAAGTGAGGTATAAACAGTTTGTTGATAAGTGTGTAGGTGATAAGCAAATATGACGCATATAGCAGATCTAGCGTGGTAGACGACTTTAAATAGATTGGTTTAATTTGTATTTTGGGGGTGGTCCACGTGTGCCCAGTGGACGTTAATTTTTTGGTGACTTTATACCTGGCGTCCAACTGCTGGAGCAAATTTGATAAGCGTGTTTAATTCCGTTTAAGAAATAGTCCTTTTCGGGATAAATTTATTTTATCCTAATTTTCTGTCTTGGATGAAGAGCGGTGGACGTGATAAATTTGCCAAAACGATTTGGTCAACTGTGAGTGCTGTGTTGGTAGCGTTGAGCAACTGGTTGTTTGGGGAGGCAGTTGTTGGAGGTGTTACTGCGGCACATGTGGATGTGGGCACCACGGAGGAGGAGACAGGAACCCCGTTGTCGTCGTCATCTTCTGGGAGGAGCAAGGGAAGGAGGAATCCTGTTAAGGTCATCATGTGGAAAGTGATACAGCAAGGCACAAAATCTCTCATTTTATTCTTAAGCAAGATATGGAACTTTTTTCTGTACTTTCTTAGAAAAAATGGTCGTAAAGTGAGTAAATAGCAATGTGGATGTAATCAAAAATATTTGTGAATGATACCGTTGATGGAAAATTGAATGAAAATTTGTTGTTTTGGAATTTTGCAGGTAATGCAACATCAAACTATTAAATATGACAATGTTCCATTGTCTCCGCTGTCAAAGCACCGATTGAGTCTTGTGAAGCGCAAAGTACTCGTCTTAGACTTAGATGAAACCCTAATTCATTCGCATCATGACGGGGTCCAAAGGTATACGGATGATAATTAATTATATTACCCTGCACAATTAAGATTGTAGTTAGATGAGTATTCAATCATTAAGAATATGGTAATTTATGGTATGTTCTTTGGTTTTATGTAGACCTACCGTAAAACCGGGGACGCCACCGGATTTTATTCTCAAAGTGACAATAGAGCGTCACCCTGTACGATTTTTTGTTCATAAGCGTCCGCACGTAGACTACTTTCTGGACGTGGTCAGCCAGTGGTATGACCTTGTTGTTTTTACAGCGTCGATGGAAATCTATGGCGCTGGTAAATATTACTTTTATGACTTGTAGAAATTTATTTTGCGATTTTCTATTAATAATGAAATCAATAAATTTTAATTTACTCGTATACTAAATTTTAATGTTTTGTATAAATTCCTTAGGTGTCGCAGACAAACTTGACAGAAACAGGAAAATACTTCAGACGCGATATTATCGTCAACATTGTACCCTGGAGCTGGGGTCATACACAAAAGACTTGTCCAATATCTCACATGACTTAAGCTCCATCTTTATACTGGACAACTCGCCTGGAGCGTATAGATCATATCCTGCAAATGCAATGCCCATCAAGTCCTGGTTCAGTGACCCCACTGACACCGCTCTACTCAACCTGCTGCCCGTGCTTGACGCACTGAGATTTACTCAAGATGTTCGTAGTGTTCTCTCCAGAAATCTTCATTGTCATAAGCCGTGGTAATGAAATTTACTTAGTGTATCTAATAAAAAATTATTTAAACGTAAATTATTATTAATTTAATTAATTTATATTAATTAAAATAATAATGATCGGCATTGTGAAAAATACACAAGAAAGCAGTAGCTTTAGTCAATTTCTTTAAATAATATGTATCAAATATATAGGACTCT
>JAHZNG010005152.1:0-15266 GCA_027744375.1 Orchesellides sinensis | reverse complement strand
TTTAAATCGCCCCGCTCTGCACGAAGTATTTCAAAAATCGCTACATATATTATTGTTTGCAAGGCTTCAATTACTAATATTATATTTTTAGATTTTTGAAATACTTAGTACAGAACGGGGCGATTTAAATTTAGTTTTTGCCGCCATGAAATCTAACACTAGGCCTTAAAATTCAATTTAAGTTTAAATGTACCCTTTCAGCTTGTGTTCCATTTGTCCATAAACCAGGTTGAGTACTCCCAACGCTCCTGATACCAGGCATACGGCAATGCACACAAAGGTCAACAAACGAAGTGAAAACAGCATTTTGAGCTGCCACGCATGCATTGGAGTATAAAATTAATATTTTATTATCGATTTTCTGATTGCCCATATATGGTATAAGAAAATAAAATCATTATATTAAATTACCGAGCATAATAAGCGGTTTTTATTCATTGTTATGCGATAGCATGAGAACAACAGGTAAATTGTTAAACAACTGGATTAAGCTAATATTTACATACAGTTGTACTGTTATATAAATTTGATATCTTTAATATCTCCAACCAACCCAGGCTTTTATAAAATATTTAACAATCATAAATAAAATCATAAATCATTCTCGATTGCTTCCAGTCAAGTCAGGAGCAGGACAGGAATGGCTTAAGACAGGAGCAGCATATCTACCAGCCTATCAACGATAAACTGCTGGTACACCACAGGCGTCAGTTTTTCAATAAAGTTCGTAACTCCAAAGTTAACCCTGACCACAGGGTATGATTTTAGAATTTTAGGGAATATTTTACGTCTTTTTAAAACCATATCATGCTTAAACTCATCCAGACACGTATTCGAATGGTCATGCACCTCCGCACAAAATGCATAAACCAAATTAGTTGCAACTAGAGCGTTGGTCAGAATGGTTACAGAGATTGCCTTCACTGTGTGCCCCTTCAAGGTACCAATTGTAGATTCAGCCATGGGGGACCCTGACCCTCCACTCCCACCCCGTATTAACAAAAATGAGGAGTAAACCTGTCCAACTACAGCAAGGAATAGGAGAGCAATTAATATCCACGAAAAAACTTTATTGTAAAGCTTGGTCATCATTTGAATTTGTCTGTAGATAAGCGTCGCTTCGTTTTCAATACGATTTGCTTCAGTCACCTGTCCCTTCAGTGCCTTATTCCTTACTAAGCCCATTCTACTTTTAAAGAGGGACACACAAGACGTTAAGCAAGCAGAACCAACAATGCACAGTATAAGCACAATACCCTCACATCGTATTGTCAAATGCCAATACAAAAAGTTTACACAGAAAACAAATATTTTTGTGACGCCAGTCACAATGACCTCAGGGGCAAATGTGGCATCACCAAGTTTCTCCAATCCGGAAATGATGATGTGTCCAATTGGATTAGAAAGAATGTTCATAGGCAGGGATGGCACTATTCCAGTGACTACTCCAAGCAACCATGAAAGACCCCTGATGGCTGAGGTCCGCATTAGAAACGACATGACCTTAGCAAGCTTCACCATTTCTTTTTCCGTCTTGTACATATCTTAAAATAAAATATTAAATTTTTACAGAAAAAATCCCAAAATTCACTTAAAAAGTGATATTGCAATTACCATTGTTCCCATAGCGTCTTTCAAACTTAATAAGAGAGTTCATAAATCCCTGTAGAACCTCCGAGTTGCTGAAAAAACTCCAGGAGAACTGAGCAATTGTGATTTGCACAACACCAAACATTCCACCAACAAAATCCATCTCGTCCAAACCCTCCTTCTTTCGTTTTAAATACATTTTGTAGAAATGATAAGAGCCAAGTAGTACTCCCATGATACATGTCACGCCAAATGTGTCTCGTCTCACTTGAAAATATTTTTGGTCCCATGAAAATGGATTACCAAGAAAGCGCTCTAGAATTCGCCCACTTTCAAGAACTTCCTTTAGTAAACCAGATGCTACAATCATTTTTGTGCGGAAGAGCTTTGCTAGTTGTGCAGAAGTAATTTAGCTATCTTTTGCAAAAACTGATTCGGCTAGGTTCCAGTCTCTTCTTAGTATAATTATGTATTTAGGGCGTGGTTAAAATTTTATGCTAAATGGATTCACATGCGGAAAATTTTAGTAGCTTTAATTCATCCAGCTCTCATAACTCATAAATATTACATTATACAAAATGTGTCTTTCTATGCGAGAAGTCTGCCTCGGTCATAAAGTACATTTTAAATTCATCAGGGCTCTTAAATTTATTACTGATTCTTCATATTTCATAAGGAGAAAGGTTTCATTTGCTTAGATTATAATGTAAGTGGGACTAGGCTTTAAACTTAATTATTTAACAAACTGGCATATTTAAATGTCTCGCTTCCCAACTTGAGATGAATGCTTAAATAAAAAGACAGCTTTTAGTTTACAGAACGTGGCTTCTCTTTGTTCATATTTTCTTACTTTAAGTATTTGCAACATGGCGTAATTCTTATTAACATGAGAAAAAAGTTAACATTATATTAACATTCTCCAAAAAAAGAAATGTGTTTTGTATTTTATAATATATGAGCCAATCATTAAGCAATGTATAAATTATACCTTTCCTGAGCTACAAGAAAACTGCCTGTGAACAAATAAAAGGTGTGCGTTTCGTCTTTTAATTTAAATTGATTCTCTGAATTTTTTAATTACACAAAAAAATTGTAAGAATCATAACAAATTTCCGCGGACGTTTAAGTCTAAAAGCAAAAGCTACTTGAGTATTTTCTTAAAGTTATATCATGGCACATTATGCTACGTTGCTTCTGTACTTGATTTATATGTGAATATTTGAAATATATATCAATATAAATAAACACAACGTACATCGTATGTCTTCCACAATTAGCTTCAAACACAATTTTTTCCTGGCACAACCTGTGCTTAGCAAAAAATATATATTACAATGTAACTATTTGCATAAAACCCATCCATCTTTCCTAACAGTTTGATTCTTGCATGTTTTTCAGTTTAAAATATCTTAAAGATTACTAAATGCAAACTATTAGCAATTTATTTCTGATGTTAGTTAATATTCTGATGATAAATTTTAGTTCGAAGTGCACTCGGAAGTATTTTGTAAATAGTAAGACCAATTCTATGCAAACAATAAATAACATTTTATACACATCTTATGAAATGGATTTTGGGACATAAACTTGACCAGTTTCTTCCCTTATGTGCCTACAAAACACCCTCTTACAAACAAACAGTTCAGAAAGTACACCGAATATTCTTTGCAAATAGCCAGACATATTTGGCTAAACAAACCAACTTATTCCAGAGCAGCTCACGACATTCCACAGAAAATGCACAAATACCCAACGAGTTTCCTCCTACAAGTACAAAAAAAATCACAAGAATGTTCCCCTTCATAGTTGGCCTCACTAAATCACTCGTATCATCAGAATTGCGTAATGCATTAAGCTGTGCCCCCGAGTCCAGAACAACCGTAGCCCACCAGTCCCAAAGCCCAGATTCTCCCATTCGATGAATTCTTTCTATTACAGATTCTTTTTTTTACAATGCGTCATGTAAAAACCTTATGACTCTACCTCAAGGTACTAGAAGCATATTTCTGCTATTATGTATTTGAATGTAACAAGTGATTACATTCAAATCGATGGTAGGGTGTTCTGGAACAATTTTAATGTTTGCCAATGGAGCCAACAAGTCCATGGAATGATTACAAATAACATGGAAAGTTGTTCCCAGGCCATGAAATGCATAGTTTGGGGTTCCAATGGCCATGAAATGCATAGTTGGGGGTTCCGATGGCCATGAAATGCATAGTTTGGGGTTCCAATGGCCATGAAATGCATAGTTGGGAGTTCCGATGGCCATGAAATGAATAGTTTGGGGTTCCAATGGCCATTAAATGCATAGTTTGGGGTTCCAATGGCCATAGAATGTATAGTTGGGGGTTCTAATGGCCATTGAATGCATAGTTGGGGGTTCCAGTGGCCACGAAATGCATAGTTGGGAGTTCCAATGGCCATTAAATGCATAGTTGGGGGTTCCAATGGCCATGAAATACATATTAAGAGTTATCAAAAGCAATAAAACTCACTTTTTGTGGTTTCAAACACAATAAAATGCATATTTTGAGTTCCCAAAAGCAATACAATTCACATTTTGGGGTTTCAAACACAGTGAAATACATATTATGAGTTCCCAAAAGCAATAAAACTCACATTTTGGGGTTTCAAACTCAATGAAATACATTTTATGGGTCCTCAAAAGCACTAAAATTCACATTTTGGGGTTTCATAAGCAGTGAAATGCATATTATGGTTTTTAAACGCAGTAAATTGCAAACTCAGGGGTTTTTGAAATGCATATAATGGTGTTTCCAAAGAGCGGTGAAATGTATAATATGGGTTTCCAAACACAATGAAATTCCCATTTCGGTGTTTCCTAAACAGTGAAAGGCATCTTATGGTGTTTCAAACGCAGTAAATTGCAAATTTTTGGGTTTCAAAATCTGTAAAACATATATTCAGGTGTTCATAAATCTATAAAATGCATACTTTGGGATTTAAACAGTCACGTAATGGGTATGATTGGGTTCCAAGAGCCATAACGTGGCATCAAACATTCTGTCTAAATATTGCCACCGTAAGCATTCATTTTGGCTTTAAATATATACTCTAAATAGCATTTCAGAAGGGAAAAATTCATGTTATCGTTTTTGTTAATCATTTAGTTATACATGCGTCGTCCAGTAGCGGAAGTGAGTCTAACAATAGTAAATTTGAGCTTGTGTCCCGGGAGAACGAAGCGTTTGGAGTCACTGGAGGCAACTCTTACATTGTATAAAATCATAGCGAACAATCCATCCAGCACAATTTAGTAGTGGTTCCTGGTACTGCCATATTTATTTGCAAATTGGTATGCACGTTTAGCTGTGCTGGATTCAATATTATTATTTTATTCCTTAGATGATCAGGGCTCAGGCAGTATTATATCCAGCCTTTCTGGTCAGGATTCATGCGAAGAACAATAATAAAGCTAGTAATAATCCTTTTCATACATTTTTCAAGTTAGAGATGGAAACGTGATCCAGATTAGCACATTTTCGTGCTGTTATATAACAATATACCATTCAGCAAATGCGTTTCCATTTTGTACCGTCCATGTAAAGGAGTTTTAAGAAAAACCTATGAATTACCGAGGTTTGTAGTAAAGTTTATTTGGTGAAACGAAAACTTAATTTTAGCACAAAGCATCTCTACATTTCTAGGAAATAACATAGATACCGATGTAAAATCTATGGTTATAATTCAGATTCGTTAATTACAAAAGGGCAACTTTCTCGTTAAATTTTTTTTGGAAGGCCACTTCATTAATTTTCATATTGCACTTTTGAGGATCTTTGTGATAATATCAGAGTATGGAGATTTCTGACTTTTCTTTTGCGTTGTATTGTCCTTCTCGGTAACAGTTGTAGTATGGACATACAAAGTTTGACTTTTTCTGTGAAATCCAATTGACAATACATGTGGTTAAAGTTGAATATTCATATAAACGGCCAAATGTTTATTAAAGTTTGATTTTATGTAATCATTCACTTACCTTTGTCGTTTCTTGGACTTTCTAGTATAAAATTTGACAGATTTGGTGATTTTAATCACTACAGTTGTACGATTGTAGCTGAAGACTCTCTCTCTGTGTGTCTTAAGAGTTGCCAGCACAGAAACCCAGACAGGTTTAGGGATTTCTCTTTCTTCATCGAATGAGTGGTCAATTTCAGATGCGAATGCCAAAAATACCTTCGAAAAACGTTTCAAAACACCAGGAGTATGCGTTTTTAATATCTATAATGTGGAACAATACAGTTTACATTCCGTAAGGTAAACAAATTATAAAATCCTGTCATACCATTTAATAAACCTCTAAAATGCAGCTTTTAAATAGAACATGTTATGTAGGTTGTACCTATGATTGGAATTCGGAAGGGACGTGGTACCGTGCTAAAAAAATAACTCATGCAGAGAAGTTAAGATTTTTCTGAAAAGTCATCCTATCAAATTGACGCTCAAGTGAAGGGATTGGTCGAAAAAGTGTTGGATTCTTAACGCGGGGAAACCTTATTGATGTGTTTATCATCATGCATATTGAGACATAAATGAAATTCCATCCACAGATTATTTTTTAATTAGGATCCCTGGCAAAACAATAATATGCTCGTAATGCTCCAATTAGATTTTGAGCCCCACTGCTCGAGTCTAAGGCAAAGTTACAGAATCGAAGAGTATCCTAAAAACTAAGTTTATTTTATAAATGATATCGCATTCGTACTATTGCTTATTAATTGTGAACAAAACTTAAGGATTTAATGTTAAAAGTGTTTACAATTGGAACCATATTATTCAGAATGTCTGTACAAATTACTTTTAAGTCTTATAACTAGTTGATTGTTTATGGACCTTAATATAAATAAGTGGATACTGTTTTCAACCAGTAAGCAAATGTTTTTTTGAACTCAAATGTTAACTCGGATTTACAAACAAAACGTCAAAAAGCAATAAACAATTTTATACGTACACTTTATCATAATTTTCATGTTAACAATTAATCAAGTAATTTAGATATATTAGTCAAGAGCTACAGGAAGCTTTGAAATCCAATTGCGATCTTTCTTGAATTTTTTCCTATCGTTCTTGTTGTGATTACTTATACAGTTTTCAGTGGCATTTTATCTTCATCCTTAATTTGCCTTGAATGTCGAACTTAGTCTCGATAGAAGAAGGAGAGTTGTATATTTCTCTGTTCTGTACAAAAGCGTGTCAAAAGCACAACCTGTATCCGTGTTTTCTTTACTGCCAGCTTGATTTTCCTGATATTTATAGATTATTCCTGTGCGACAGCCAACGGCATTGGCGAAATGTTCAATTCTGGGTCCGAGTATTATTCTTGATTAAAAATTACTGAACTTTCCTACAATGCTAAACTGACCTGTGAATCAAGTTCTTCAATAGTTGGTACAGTCCATCCAAAAGTATCTGATACCTGGACCCGTATCGAACATGACGTCACTTCCATTTAGTTTGCATGTAAAACGTGTCACGTGACGCTTGGTGGGATGTATCACAAGTAAATGGATGGACTGTATGTTGGTCTTACTGTCGTCGTCTTCCACCTGAGTTTGATTCTTTGACTTTTTCCGTGGGGCTCTAAAGTCCTCTTCATCGGCCGACTCGTGCCCTGGACAAGGGTATGTGCTGACTTGTATAATTCTTTCCTTCTTTTCAGCATTGTAAAAATATTACCGTTCCTTAACTTGACGGGGGTTAACGAACATGATCATTTTTGAGCATTAGTCTTGAACAGAATCTCTTTGATAAGTTCAATCTCATCGCCAGTCATCAGTTTGTTGAATTAATTAATCAATTAATCAACGGAGAATTAATCAATGTCACTTTCTTTGGAGTTTGTTGTAGACACCTTGGCTTCATCTTTCATGTGTTGGTTGCAGTAATGTTCCGGCACTGTCGGAGGCTCTCTATTGACGTTGTTAAAATAATCACTACTCGTTAGTTAGTTTATGTATACAACTTTAAAACAGTGTCACTTCAATGCAATCTTACCCACAATCCCGCATGTTACTGATTCAACTTTTGATTGAATTTCCTTGACATGAAGCATGTTAAACGTAACTGCCAATTCAACACCAGGATGGAGTAGAGATGGATGGAGCCTATTTTTTCTCGTTACTAGCAGCTCATGAAGCTTTTTTTGTTCCAAGAGCCTCTTTAGCTGCTAATCCTTCTCCAATAGATCTTCTACATATAGTAGTGCAAAACATTATTTATTACCTGATGTAGTTTGGTTAGTTTTAAATTTCAGGATTATTGACAAAATTGTTTGACTTTTCTAGTTTCTGCAATTAACTCGGCCCGAAGTTGCGGCACCAAGTAAACCAGAACGGACGCCATTGCCGTATCTTTCTAAATCTCCAAAGCTTTCAGTTTTTAACTACAAAGTTTGGGGATTAGTACTAAGAAATAGGGAATAATTAGTTTCAATCTATATTACTAATTAGAACGGATAAAACTACGACTTATTTTCTGTAAAAACTAATGCATTACAAGCGAACGGATAACAGTTGACAGTGTTTAACACAGTGGTGTTTTGAACAGTGCATTAACACAACCACAAGTGCACAGCAGTGTTTTTGCTCATTGACATTTTCCCAATAACAAAAAACATTTAGAACGTAATATGAAAATCTCATTTTACCCGAGGGATATTATCATTCTGTCGTGCATGCTTTATAGGCCCTTCATTTGTTGTTATATGCCTTTGTGGGCCCATCACTTGTTGTATGCATTAATTGACCCATCATAGTTGTATGCCTTAGTGGGTCCATCATTTGTTGTATGCCTTAGTGGGCCCGTCACTTGTTGTATGCCTTAGTGGGCCCGTCACTTGTTGTATCCATTAGTGGGCCTGTCACTTGTTATATGCATTAATTGACCCATCATTTGTTGTATGTCTTAGTGGCCCATCCTTTGTTGTATTCCTTAGTGGGCCCATCATTTGTTGTATGCCTTAGTGGGCCCATCATTTATTGTATGCCTTAGTGGGCCCCTCATTTCTTGTCTCCTCTAAGAGACCCATAACTTATTGCATGCATTGTAAGACCCATTATTTAAGCATTCTAATAACACACATTAGATTATGAATTTTTTTGACAGTTCGTTTAAAAACATTCGCGGTATTTTCATTATAAAGATTCACGACTTGATTCTTTTATAAGTTTGTCCAACAATCCAAACTTTGTCACAATGGGGCTTTGATCTTCAATCGAATAGTACGTAACGCAATAATGAAGTTTTTTAGCTCGTTCCGTGAGTGAGTCGTCTTTGCCATTATCACTAAATATCAATGTTACAAGATTTATTAGTATTTCAATCTCCTATTATACTAAGACTGATTTACCTTAAGCACTCGTTGCTTTTTTTCTGGCCTTTTCTATTGTCATTTCAACCAACCCGGCGTTTTTGACTTCAAAAACACCCTTCATTCTTGACTCAGTCACTGTTTATTTTCTGAACCGCAGCGTAAGCTCAGAAATCGCTCGATGCATAACAAATCCTTCTATGGAATCAATTTCACCGCAAATGCCCAGTCTAATTAAACTTGTAAGCCAAAGATAGCTCTCAAAATCATTGATAATTTTCGCCAGTATACAAAAATCGTTCACTGAGAGCGGAATAGTTATTGCCTCCATCATATCCACTCCTCCTTCTCTCCTCCACCAAACAATTGGGAAAGTGCGTCTTAAATTGAGTAGAGTTTCATCAATAGTATCCTTTCAAACAAACTATAATCAAAGGTAAAATATCCTCCTCAAAGTTTTAAATCCTCATTAATTTTTATTTATCAAAACTACTCACAATCAAAAGCAATAATTTTATTCAGCTTACTTGATTTTTGAAGTGATACGGACTAAATGTGTATGAAACGGTTGTATAATGATCTCTGGTTTGTGGCTCACAAGCATAGTCACATTTTTTTAAAACATTCCGACAAAAGTTGTAGAAACGGTATACATACAATGGTATGTCAACATTTATCTTTAAAAAAGAACACTGGTTTTTCTAAATATAGTCCCAATGCGATGAGGAACTGTAGTCTCCTCTCTTCAAATCCATTCTCCATCATCACAGCCTTCAGGCAGCTTAATTGATGCTCTTCACTTAAAGATAAAAATTAAAGGATGTGTACAATCTTGCGCATTATGATCTGCTTTAGTTTGTATAGTTGTGGAGGTTTGTCGTTTTTGAAACATTATTTTAATAATATCCCAAATCGAAAACACACTCTTTTTCCCATCCTTGGACACAAACTAGCGAATATGTTCAACTGGTAACATGAAGGTAGTATCACATAGTTGTAACACTTCAGAACACTCGTCATAACTCAGGTAGTGAAGGGGCTCTACTTCAATTTTATCTTTTGAACACTGATTGCATATATACTCCTTTAGTTTTGAAAGACGAAACTTCATGGGGGTTGCAAAATTTACCATTATTATCGTATTATTAATGACTTTAATAAAAACAGCTATTAAATTAAATGAATTATGGTTCGCGAGACCGTGTTGATAAATAAAAATACGTGTTAGTGATTCGACTAACTATGTTAGACTAGGATAAAGCTAAATAAAAGTCTTTTGCATTTTTGGAAGCATTTTGTGTTTTTTTTGATCGCCAACCAAATGCAACATGATAGGCAGATTGTACATACTACTAGATATGATCGAAGGGAAAGTTGATATGATAATTTCCTTTTACTAAGTTGTGAGATCCACATAAATTAAGCAGACCTGTCTCAAGATACTACATGTTCTTTAATAGGCGAAGAAATGATGGGTTGGTAATTGGCTTAACAGTGAAATTAGCTTTAAATGCTCACATAAGGGGGAATCATGATAAAATACCTGCAAGTGCCATAAAAGTTAGCATACTATCATGGAATGCAATGAAATGATGATGTGGTAATTGGCTAATCAATGAAATTAGCTTTAAATGCTCGTATAAGCGGTGGAATCATAATGACCTACCTGCAAGTGCGATGAAATCTAGTATACTATCTTGGAATTCAATGAAATGATGATGTGGTAATTGGCAAAGCAATGCAATTAACTTTAATTGTTGGTTTGAGTGGTGAAAGCATGATAAGCTACATGTAAGTGCCATGCAGTGAAAAAATCAACGAAATACTAAAATGAGGACAATACTTAAACCTTAATTGCTCAAAAGAATACGTCATGAAATCCAAAAATATGTAAATTATATGCAAATAGTCATGTTTAGTACAATTTTATATGCATGCGTTATTGAATTAGTCTTATACCTATGACAGATCCATATTACTACGTCAGATTAATATACATATGACAGATTAAAATACCGATGACAGATGCATACATGTATGAGAGATTCATATATTAACGCCAAATCCATTTTCCATATGACGGATCCCGTGTTTTATGGTCGTAAATCTCGTCATCCAGGAACTCGTTCATATTTTCTTAAACGTTAGAATATTTGGTAGTTTACTGTTTGTAACGTTCGTGTATGTTAGTATAAGCGTATATTGAAATGTACTAATTTTACTCATTTGCCTAATACCAAATTATGTATATGATCTGATTGTATCTCATTTTTGTCCATTCAACTTGAACGTATAATGTGATTGTTCCATGAACTTGAATTAACCATTGTTAGTATGTATGCATATCTAAATTTATCTATTCATTCTAAAATGATAAAAAGCCAAGGAATATTATTAGTCTCGCGCACTCATTGACTCACAACCAAACAGTCAAGGCTCTGCTCGTTACTCTGAAGCGACACCCAAAAACTATATATTTTACCTGTACAAAGTTGTCTCTATTTCCTGACTAGTAAACGAACATTTGACTTTGGCTTAAAACTAATCTCTTATGTTTAGCATAAAGTTTTATTCACATTATTCAAAAACTTGCGTAGCACCACAACATACTAGAATTCTTATACCACATTATCTTCATTTACTAATATTGAAAAAACTTTCGAGTTTACATAAAAAGCTGAATATTCCAGATTTGCAACAGATATAACCAAACAAAATTGTCAATTGCATCCCAATGATTGAAAGCACGACAAAATTACAAGAATATTACGTTGACTTTGTTGTGTTTTAGTCATGAAAGTTTTTGTGTTTGAAAACGAAAACTTTGACGTATTCACAGATCAGTTATGGGCTTCTATAGCTGGCCAGTTTACTCTATGCAATCCTACTGAACCTTGGCCTTTGGGCACTAGTACATACTACAATGTAGTAATCTTTTATCCTCTGTTGTTTTGTATACTTGTCTAACAAGGCAGGCCTCCTGTAGTTCCACGTATAACATCTTTATTTTAATGCTATTTGTACTTTTCATGTATACGATTTTATATTATATGCCATTAAATGTCTTCAGTCTGAAAATGGAATGCCTAAATGTAGGATATATTATGATGATTGCAATGCTTTGTATGCTGATAATATTCCTGAGTATGTCTTAAAGGTTTAAGGTTAATTCAAAATGACATCTCGCCCTAAACTACATGATTCTTTCTCATGCAATGAAGGTTCAAATACAGAAGACGAATGTATCTCTACGCACTACATATAAACTATGTATAGGTCTAGTAGTTGTGCTACAAACTCAAGCTGTTAAAGTCTTATTCATTCGTTCGATGTTGTCGTAATCACTAGAAGCGCTCTCGAAAAACTATTTCTTTCCATTTTATTTCTTATAACTGAGTTGAGTTTTTAGGCTTTTAATTAAATTTTAAAATTGCCATAAAATACAGATTTTTGAAAGGGCAGACGCTACTACTGGAGACACGCGATCAAAACTGGTTAAAAAACCTTGTCCTAAATATAAACGGAAACGAATTAACAGCCAATCAGGTAACGATATCGATTCTCCCTTAAATCCAATTTTACAAAAAAAAACTTATATTGTTCCACCGAATACTATAACTTTTGAAATTTTAATCAATTTGGTTCATTACGAAGACAAGTTTGCAAAAAGTCGACCCGGAGACCCCAATCTTCTCAAAGATTTTATGGATGCAAAAAATCTCGTGTATTCTATTGTCCACTACTGTGTTCTGACTAGTCCTGAAGAATCCGACCATCTTTTTGACGAATATCAAAATCTTAGCCCTCGTAACCCAGGAAAAAATTGAAGATAGATGCTTCAAATCAGTAAGTTTTTTACAAATAAAAATATTGTCTGCATATATACGGCAATGGCAAATAGATTGGGTAGAATAATTTGCAAGGATTTCATTTTAGACGAGAATGTATACAGGATTACTGCGTCAATTGGGTTTGTAGTTGGGACGCTCTACAAAGCAAATGAAAATGACGCTGAAGTTTACTTTCCAAACGACTTGAAAAGAGCTTATGACTATTTTATTGAGCGTCATGCGGGTTTTGTTGCTGTGCAATTAGCTGTAGATTTTGATGACGACGTATTTAAGCTGTCACAACTAGATATGTCGCATTTCCTATTCGTTGCGACTTTAATTGAGCAATCTGTATGTACAAACAGGGGACTTTTAGTCCAAGCAAGTAAAATACCTTTTACCCTCAAGATATGTACACATTTATATGAGAAAGAAAAGTACAACAAATTAAGCGCAGAAGCCGATCCGCGTACTTTGCATAAAGTAAAGAAAGAACCCAGTTAGAATCTGTGAATGCCAAACTTGAAACGAAAACTAAAATTGCCAGTGAATGTGAAAATATGCTTAAAATTTGTAACTATGTCGTTACCACCAAGTTTGCAAGCTTGTCTGAATATGAGAACGAAAATTGCTAAACATTAACGAATTTTAGTTTGGATTTAGATGAATATTGTACGCGTAAATTAGAGTGCTGGAATTAGTTCTCTTTCAATTTGTAGTTGGTTGAAGAGTCATAAAGTTTTAGAATTTCCTTCTAAAATGAGTACAGAATTAGCTTTAAACGACAAAATTCATGATCGGCCAGATGATGCTGAGGAAATTTTTGATTTAAGCCAGCATTCTGAAAACACACCTCAATTTATTATTCCATGTCATGAAAGTGAGTTATCGTGTGTTACAATAGGATCAGAATTGGAAGATGAGAGTAATGGAGATGAAGTGAAATGCAATTGTCCATATTGAATCATTTATTTTACCATACTTACATTAATCTTGTGGTATTTTTGTTAATATTCCTCCACTCTGGCCATGAGACAAAACCTCAGGCGTCCTTTGTATCTGTTGCTTGTCCAGGATACAGAACCTCGTGTTGTGCAAGTATTTAGATTCCTTTTTTGTGTAGGAATGGTTTCCTTCATGTTGGTTGAGGTATTCTTGTGACCAGCAAAATATCTAATACTAGTCCGGGAGACAGAACCTCTTGTCGGTACTAGTTTTTAGATCCTTGTTTGCTTGTATAACAAATATCATGAGATTGAAGGTTGTATGGTAATTGTTAGCTCTAAGAATGACTTTATAATATAAATGAAATACAAATTACATTTAATTCATGCCACGTTTGTTAATCATGAACGTTGGAGTTTGATTAATACGAAATACCTAGTTTTTTTAATAATAGACACATGTTGTATTATAGAGTACCTATTATTGACAAAATCAATCAGATATTTTTTGCATATAGGTTTTGCAAGTTTTTAATCTATCCCAAAATAGTTAGTTTTTAAAGGTAAATGACAACGTAGGGAAAGGTGCAATGCCCACCCTCTGATGATAGCTCTGGCTAAGCTTGAAACTTACGTAATTTACAAACCTATCATAACAGAATTTAGTTATTTTGAATCAAAAAGCATAAATGCACTATTCAAACCATTGAAACAACATTACATTTTATTTTCAAGCATTTGTTTTTTATTAGTATTTGGTGGTTCATAAATCGTATCATGCTCATTATAGTGTTGAAGAAGAAGAAATTAACTGAACCAATCTCATTTCGTATATGATCCGTTTTTTACTTATAATGGCATGAAAGAATATTATTTGCATTTTAATAAAAATTTTCATGTTTTTTTAAACGACAAGCGGGCGTACTCTAGCAATCAAAAGCAACTGACCGCATAAAGTATTTAAATATCTAACTAAGTTATCAAATTGTCTAGAAAATGCACATCTCTAACGATAGGATAACTAACTGTCATCCATATGGATTACAGTTTTAGACATTTTCGGTTTTGGCTCCCATTTGTTTAAGTTAAAACAGGTATCGCACATTTAAACCTCGTTGAGCTCATTTGAGCTCTTACGGTCTGAGTATCCCTTATATATTCATTTCTAACGTCTTAAAACGCATTTCCATAAAACTCATTGTTCACGGGAATGATGTGAATGAACTTTGTTGCTTCTTAACAAATCAAAACTAACAAAACGTAATGCTTTTGGTTTACTTTGGTTGGTTAAGATTATCACAAAGTCTTTCAATTGGATCTACATTAATTAAATCCTAGGAGCTCTTCGATACAATTTGAGAATGCAGATATAAAATTTTTATGTATTTATATGGCCGTTAAAAAAAAGAATTGCATGAAATATAATTCAAATATCATTTACTTTATGAAAACGAACGCATTTATTTAGCAGCGGAAGCGAAGCTGAAGATGCTTTATGTGATTACCATTGACGTGTGTCTGTGTGTCTGTGTGTCTGTGTGTCTGTGTGTCTGTGTGTCTGTGTGTCTG
>JAHZNG010005151.1:0-28672 GCA_027744375.1 Orchesellides sinensis | reverse complement strand
GAAAGTAAAGGACCAAGAGGCATACACGATTCTAACGCATTTACGTCATGTATATATATATATGAAGATTTAAAACTATATTTTAAGGTGGCAAGAAAATACAATTTGTCATTATAATATATATTCGTCAAACAAAATAATAGAAATGTACATGCTCCTCCACTATCTCTGACAATTGAAGCAATAAAATAGAAACTGTAAATATTGTTTGTGAAAATAAGTGGCACACAGTTGTGAGCAATTTTAAGCGAACCTTTCATAAATATTTGAACATATCATCCAGCGATATGTGCATAGGTATGAATAAAATAATAACCAAGAAAATTTATAGACTCCCATGCTCACTTCTGGATAACCATGATGTAATGACCTTTCCCTTTCTTGGTACTAAAGAGCATAAGTAAAACTTGAGTTTTCTTATTATCATGACAAAACCAAACTTTAAGAAGACAATAGTTTGAAGGATGACAGAAAAGGTGATCATTCGGTTTCTGGGTTGACTGAAAGCTTCGTCAACTATACAAAAAGCACGAATCCTATCAGGGATCATTTGTTTGAATAGTAAATGAAAAATAAATAGGCACCACTTACCTATCTGTATAGCATTACACTTTGTTTCGTATGCAATGTTGTTGGAGGGGAACCAATTTTTGTACCTCATGTGAAACCATAAGTTTTACCGTGTTTTGTTTCATGGAAACTTGTGAAAACTGGTAGGTACTTTCCCAGCCAATATATAGATGTTACTATTTCTATGCCAAATTACAATATATTCTTGCATAGATTATTAAAAACGTTGAAGCATAAGAAAATTTAGATAACAAAAGAACTTAGGGATAAGCCTTTGGTATACTACACAAGCATTTCTCAATTTTTACAATGTGTGCACAAACATTACCCTTTTGAATTCTTTTATGCCTACATATATTTGTATATGTGACACCAACGCAGTCATAAACGCTTACACAAGTGAAGTCTAAGTTGGTCCTTTCTCACAGTTAATAGTTATATCCTTTTTGAGACAATATATCCAAATGACTTGATATAAGTATGCAAACCTCTGAGAGCTTGTATGCTACACAAAAGAGTAGTTTGAAACTCAATTTGTGTACCTCGTTCCTCCACACTACACCAACATACAAGATTACTATATAAAACTTGTTAGATTCAAGGTTCAGCAGAAGACAACTGTCGTCAGATTTTCATTTCCTTTTCAACTAAAACTTGCCGTTTGAAAATGTACCAAAAAGTGTAGTTAATACCTAGCTCAATTTAAATAAGCTTAGATTCACACCGATTGAGTGTTTTCAGCATGGCTACTTTGTGTACTTAGTTGATTTTCAACATAATGAAATTCCCAGTAAGAATTTCCTTCAAATAAATACTATAAACGCTTTCAGTCCAAGGGAAAAATCCCAGCTAGTTTGTTTCCGCGAACACACCTGCACATAAATCTGTTTATTTCGCTTTCGTTTATGTCATAAGTTTATTCACAACTTTTATGTTAAAAAGTCCCATTTTTTATTTAGCATCCCCCTCCAAAACGTTAGCAATTCGTGAGACCAAGCTCAGCCTGCGAAAGGAATTTCAAATTTTTAGTTGCTTTCCTGTAAAACTAGTTGGCGTAAGACGTTATACTATGGAAGCAGCGAAAGTAGATGCATACATTCAGCTCATATACCACTTACATATTTTTCCCCATTTGATTTTCCAAATTTTTGTTCATATAACCATCAAAATACATCATTTACATATTTTTCTTAATATAACCATCCAACTATACCATTTACATATATATTTTACATTGAACCATCCAAATATACCCTTTTCTTACCCAAAGACCATTAAAAATGCCTTATAACGAACTTTTTATTCTGTACCATCAAAATACCCAACCTTAAGATTTTGGTGGTACAAAATTTTACCCATGGTTTTTTATATTTGTATTGCTTAAAATAGAGGTTAAGACGGTTTTTTCGTGCCTAACGGTTTTGTTTATTGACCTAATCTTGTAGACCAACGAACTTGACCGCCGCCTTATACCTACCTACTAATGATCTACCATTATACCAAATTTCATGTGCTTCGGTCAATTCGTTTTTAAGTTATCGTGTTCACAGACATGATAATCAAATAAAGCATCTTCAGCTTTGCTTTCGCTGCTTAATAAATATATTATCGAGTTAAAAACTTATTGCTTTTGATTTAAATCTACTCTACGAATCAAACATAAGTAAGTGCTTACATAAGTAGCCATAGCCGGAAATAAGTAAAACCGAGGTTTCTCTCTGTTTCAGTATACTCCAACTCATTTTTTCAAATAGCTTACATACATACGAGTCTCTTTTGAGTTTAATATTATTTAAAAAGATTTTAAGTTGGTGAAGTAAAACTCACATTTGTTAAGCAAAACGTATAGTAGGAACATTATTCATCCTCCTTTTTTTCTCTGATTCGATAAAATGCATATACATACATAAAAATGTATCTGTCTCCTGCATGTTTTTGTTGTATATTTAAACCAACATGTTTGCATTCAGGGTCTCCACTTACGATGCTTTACAGAGAAGATACATGAACACCATTTTTCTTTTCCCTTTTTCGCTTCGTTACAACAGGAGGGAAGTGAAGCTGGCAATAAAAATTACGTACGGAAAAACGAAGAAGGCGTGAAAGGAAAGAAAAACGGACTATGCGATGAAGAGTAAAAGCAACCAAAATCAGATATTGCTCTGAAAAGAATGTTTGCGGTATACATATAACTGCTTAGCTCAAGCTTTTTACTGTATAAAACATTCCACATTGTGTTTTATACGGTCTTCTTATTAGAACATCCAAGAAAGCCTTGCCTTTCCCCATGAACAATGCCCTGCATTTCTCCTTTCTCCTCTCTTTTCACTACATTTTACTTTCATAGAGAAAGAGAGAGAGTTGTAAGTAAATACATGAAGTCCCTTTAGCAATCCAGTACAATAGGTATAATTTCTCTTCCCTTTCTACAATTGAGCTAGTAACACTGAACAAGCATTCCAAGCTCTTATTTTGTGCTCGGACACACAATGGTGTCATCATTTTGCATATTATTTATTCAGCAAAAGCAACTTCCGTTCTTGACAACAATAAAGACTTGTCAAAGAAAACTTTCTTCGTTTTTAAACATGTAGCATGTATAACCGGGGTATTCTGACTCAAAAGAGTAAAAATGATCCGGAAGGAACGGCTTTCCTTTTACTTTCTCCAAGTAAACAAACTTTGGGTGACTTCTGGGCATCTTGAATTTATTTGATTGAGATAAATATGAAACAGGAGTATGAAAATTGTTTGCTTCCCGTGGAGTAAACAAAGAAATTACGTTTTCGAGTGGAAAACCTCCAAATTAATATCAATTAAGTAAGAGTTTTGTTGCCATCGTATGTTTCCCCTGTTTACACATTGATTTTTCTCGCGTTAACCCTTCTCCTCATTGAAACGACTTTTTAGTGCTCTGCGGTAGGCACTAAAACACGTGGAGGTTGAGGAGCACAAAGAATTTATAGAAACTGTTTTTCACAACGACAAAATGATATGCATGGGAGGTCTTAATCCAACCTTGATCATTTAGGCGAAGGATTTTCGCACGAAGGATTCAGCTCAAGTGCAGTTCATCCTTAGCCAAGGTACTAGGCCTTTATTGTGGAGCCGATTTGGGGCAAAAGGAAGCGTATAACGTTTTCTGCATATTTTTTGGGTCGTAAAAACCCTTTACCTAAAGAATATTTTTTGTGCCAAACTTGTGTAGGAGATAGGAATATGCAGGTCAACCACAAAATTAAAATTAGAATAAGACCATTAAATCCGATGATGTAAGTTGTAATTTGTCCTACCAACTTCCACATAACTTGGCTGGAAATAATTTCCATTGTACGTTAATCAAGCTAACATTTTCCCTGTAATCCTTCATAAATAATGTCATCCTCCCAAACAAAATGTACGAACAAAGCAACAATTTTCTCCGTACCGGTATTTCCTCTTGGCGTTATTAATTTACTCAATGGACTCTCGCGTAGCTGAAAAATTTGATGAAGTTGCGATATCTAACATGAAGTGTCTCAACTAAAGCTCTCATGAATTCTTAAATCTCATCCTGAGGGTCCCTCCGCTTTTTTTGGAAACAGGCCAAAATATCCTTCCTACAAAGCTATGTATTCAACGTGTGTCCATGTTTTATGTATAAAACGCTTTGCACGATTTTAAAGCCGTGAAGAAATTAAAGCTGAAAACGCTTTATGTGCATCTTCATAGATGAATACGATTTCCTGAGGAAGACAGAGGTTTACTGTCGAAAGCTCGAGTAAATTAAAAGATTTTTAATTTCAATGTCAACCTTGAGCTCCGTGTGTAATAATTTTACCCATCTTTATAGATATTGTATGGTATTTTCATGCAGTTTAACCGACAACTGAAACGTGGACAAATATCCACCAAATCTTAATCAAATATGTATTTTTGCATTATTTAACTTTTTCCCAATTGACAATATTTATTGACTTTATGGCTGTATATATCATCCCCTTTCTATCCTTTGCTGTTTTGGTGAAGTCCCATAATGTTACGTAAGATGAGATGTGTTTGGCTCCCTCTGCTGTTTTAATTACCGGCCAGATTTTTTAAATTTTGATCTTTGTGGAAAGCTTTCACATTGTAGATCGGCGTAGGTTATGTCATATTTCTAAATTTTATCTTTTTATTACAAAAAACGCAATTTAAAAAATCTGTTTGGGAGATTTCGTAATGTATGCTAACCATACATGCTCATATGTACATTCATATTATTCATGTATATAGATTTGTGTTTGAGTTTATGCATGTACTACACTTCCTAGACTTGCTAACCTATTGATATGATGCGTCTGCGTATTGCGTACGTACTACATAATATTCATCAGAAAAGGAATCGGAGACTTAGTAAGGGAAGGGAATATAGTAACGCGCAAGGGGGATCAGTAAATTACGTAAATTATGTTTCTAATTATCCTAACATTGGTATTTTAAGCTAAATTTAAAAAATATATATTTTTTCATATTATGGGCAGGGAGGAATATCTAGATATTTATGTCAACGTATTTAAAAAGGCAGAATTGTCTGACCAAAAGGTTTCAAGTAAGAGATTTTTCATATTATTATTAATTTTTCGTTTAAGGTAAGTTTAAGTAATTTTCATTTGCAGTCGTTTTGGGATTTTATAGCAGGCAGGTGGATTTTATGCATATAATATTATTTTTTTTATATGGGTTGTTAGTTGTTGTACTGCATTATTCCAAATGGATTTGTTTCTTCAAAACCGCGAACCAATGTAGAATTGAAGAGTACAACAGTTAAATAACGGGTTGGGAAAATTTCTTACTAGTGATAACTGTTTCGCTGCTTCAATATATTACCTTATAGGTATGTATCATGCATTTTGGCAATAATAAGTTAAACAATCCAGGGCAAGCAAGAGCTAAAATATTTTGTTATATATAACAAAGGTTTCCCATTAAATAGCACATATATTGGTGCCGTCATACCATAATGCATGAAGTGCTAGAAAGCCATAGAGTGTTCTCACATTCACCAATTACAATGGAGGGTGGGAAACTTGTACCAACTATTGCTCTAGTGAATAAAGTTCTGTGCTGTAGTGAGGAACGAACACTTGTCGTAAGTAAAGCACAGGGAGTCAGGGCAGTAGTAGGGAAGAGTAGAGCGAGGAAGGATGACTTACGTTACGGAATTTATCAAAATAACATGGACAGAGCACGTTTTTAGTATTTCTTACAAAATCCTACGCAACTCGGACGTATTTTCTTTCTTCCTCAGTAAAATAAATTGAAAAAGCTATAAAAATTATTCTTGTCCTTGAAAGTATTTAATTATTGGCGACTTAAGATAATTAGGAAGACAGATTTGGTAGGGATTTATCTAATTTCTTTATTTCATATTTTAATATTATTGGTGGAGGCTAGAGTATGTCTTCTAAAAGTGGGAATAAAAAGTCGAAGAAAAGGAACAATCCCCAAGTCCCCCCGCTTCCTCCTGTGGCAACTGTGGAATTAGAAGTGGAAGGTGAAACTGAGCTGAAGACTAAGACCAAGGGACGGAAGCCGTCTAGGAATAAATCAGCTGATAAGAAGATTGATGTGAAGCCTGTAGCTAAAATTCCGGCGTCACGAGAGGATTCCTCTAGTAATTGGAAGGCGTTGTTACAGAAGCAGGTAAAGGGAAAAGATATTTAAATACATAATAGGAATAGTGTGATGTGTGTTAAATGAGGGATTTAATGTTTTGGTGTTTAATTTAACAGGGAAAGACGCTGCCTGCCCCCGTTCCAGCACCGCCAAAACCATCAGGAGTGCAGGAGGACGAAAGGAAGGATATTAAGAGATTTAGGAATTCCAGCTCGGCAGGGTCAGTGTCGCGGTCAACTAGTTTGTCAAATGCTCGAAGCTCGTCACAAATCAGTATGTTGTCGGAAACAGCTAGTTCTGTTGGAACGTCAGATAATGTCGAGACGGAGAGTGAGGCTGACAGCACTGTGACTCAAGACTCAAAGAAAGTGAAGGAAGAATTCAGGGCGATGGGGGTAAGTAGTTTAAAGATTGACATGGTTGTTTAATGTTTTTATATCTGGTAGTTTTACAGGTTTTTTCGAATTAAATTGTATAGCTATCAGATGGCAAGGGAGCACAACGTCAGTCTCGTCCTGTGGAAAAAAAGACAACGCCTAGTCGATCGTACAGCAAACCTCCCCCGGGAGGACTTAACGACTTTGGATTTTTCGATTACAATCATTATGGTGTCCTCCGAACGCCAATTACTGCTGCTCACCAGGAATTTATGGAGGATACAGGAATTATTGCTATGGACTGTGAAATGGTTGGAGTTGGACCAATGAAAGAGAGTGCCTTGGCTAGAGTGTCTATTGTAAACGAGTATGGCTTTTGTCTCTATAACAAATTCGTCAAGCCTAAGCTGGAGGTCACTGATTATAGGACTCAGTTCAGTGGGATTCGCGAAAACGATTTGAAAAATGGTAAACAAATTTTAATACGTTATAGTATAGAACACAAAGTTTTATCTTTTAAAAATGTAATCATGTATATTATTGTCAATTTAGCTGCTGCCTTTAACATCGTGGCGAAAGAAGTATCTGACATGCTTAGAAATCATATTCTGGTGGGGCATAGTATAAAATCGGATCTTTCTGTGCTTTATCTTTCCCATCCTAAAGCGAGGATTCGAGATACAGCTATGTAAGATAGTATTAAAATTAACGTGGTTTTTGCTTTACATCAATAACACATGTGAATTTTTCTTCGCTTGATTTTGAATTGATACAGGTACTTCAAGAAAATTCTCCATTCAAAGACTCCTAAGTTAAAGACACTGGTCAAGAAGATCCTTGGTGTTGAAATTCAACAGGGTGAACATAACTCAGTACGTACAAATGTTTTGCATTTAAGAATAAGAAGCAATTCATTAAATAAATTGCTATTAATTAAATTATTAAATCCATTCAGATTGTTGATGCTCAGGCAACAATGGCCCTCTATCGTCTATATAAAAAAGATTGGGAGATCTCAGTTCGTCAAAGCTGTCGTGGAATCGATGTGTTGAAGCAAACTCTTGAAGAGTTCATGGAAACAAGAAGCGCTCGCGGTGCTCATTCTGTTAAGCAAACTAACCAGCAACCTCCAAATCAGCAACAAAATATGAACACTTGGTATGGGGTACCTGATGAAACTGATTCTCCAATTTTGCTTTCAGAGCCGACCCCCGTAGTTTCACCAGCTTTAAATCATTGCTCTATCAGAGAAGAGTTTATGCAACCGATAAATATCCCCATTCCCGTTCCCGTCTCATGTAATATGTACTTTCAGCATCAGCCAACTTTGACTTATGGTCCTGTTGTGCAAGTTAGCGCAATGAACGCAATGCCTGCCGCTGCACATGCACAACCATATCCTGTCCATTGTGTTCCCAATACAAGTATTGTGCTTCGCTTTGTTTTAGCAATGAGCTTTAAATGTTAATCGCATCCCTAGAGTGTAGACGCTGCAATTATATGCAGCAAATAACCCGTCTTTCATACTACGCCTTAATATCCCTTTTAAATAATCATTACACGTTTTAATTAGGTGTTTGTTTGTTTTTCAGACTTTGCTTACATCATGTGCACTCCAATAATCACCTTCTTTTCTAATGGTGTATAAGACTGCCTGAACTATTTAAAGATGGCCTATTTGAACGTCTTAATATTTTTTTGAAAGAACACTCTGAACACTCCCTCAGTTACAAGAAATGAAATATGGTAGCTTGTGGTTTAACTTCAAAGTTCGAAGGCTATAATTTAAGGTGCTCTGTTAGTGAAACTAATTGTCATGATAAGGGTTTTCCAATTTCTTAATACGAAAGCCAGTATTTTTTGTAAAACCATTTTCAACTTCCTTGTGTTACATTGAAAGTTTTAAGACTTTCGATTGATTTAATGTTATGGTGTAGAGATTTAAGAAGCTAGGGTATCTATTGTTATACTTAATGACTAAGTAAAATAAAACCTCTCATATGTATGTTCTTCAAACTAATTTGAGCGTAGTATATAGCCATGCATGTCTGTCTCAATGTATCAGGGCATGCTGTCTGTATCTAAATGTTTTTCTGATCGCATGTTTCATATTTGCATATACATGTAACTAACCTATCAATGTGATGTGGTTTGTCCGTCCCTTTTTGAAAACCTTCTGAACTTCTGTTTTATTCAATCTTTAGGCATACTTTACTTCTATAGGCATTCAATCTTTCAAATTATACATAAAATGTTGTAGCCTTGTGACAAACTTAGTGAACCTGCATGCAATTAAACTAAGCAGTTTGCTTGACTTGTATCCGGGTTGGAAATTCTTGACAACTTGCGAACCTCATTCTTGGGATTTAGAGGCCACAAATCTTTATGTTTATCTTTATCTTTCCTCCAACAATGTGGATTTCCAATTTCAGGGTTTTTGGCTCTCGAAAAGACCCAGTTCGCAAGCTTTAAGAAGAATTTACAACCCCCGACTTCAATTCAACTTACGCTCCACAGACAATTACGCTAAGTTAAACTAAATTTCATTTTAAGTCATGCCGTCTGAAAAACATGCGGGGCGAATAACATACTACAAAGCTCATTGCTAAAACCACATCTGCCTCAATAGATATGATATTCCCTCTTCCTACAATGCCACAGCAATACTTGGAGCCACCGATGATATTTCCAGTCTATCGAATGCAGTCAATGGCAATGCCGTGGATGCCAATGGAATATGTTCATTTGTAGTTCTTTGTCAGATTGCTTCTTACAATCAGATTTAATTGTAAAATTGAATAATCAAGAAGGTTAGAATTGATCATGTCACGTCCACTTCATGTCTGTAATTAATTAAAACTACGAAAACATTGCACAGGCACTTTGTATATTTTCCCGGTAAACTTTACCTATGTAAATAGTGATATACACTGTCACAAGTAAACAATAAAAGTCATACTTCATAATATAAAAATGACACGAGATATTTAATTGATTGATACTGAAGGGACTTATTATTATAAGTGGAGAATACTTTTCACTTTTCATATTTTGACGTTGTTGGATTTACCCATTGAAAAAAGTTACAGTTAGCATTTGGGTCATTATTATTCCCTATTCCATGCGAGCAGCACCAGAATTGGCGTCCAAAATTGATTCCTTTCTTTTTAGCTGTACGTTTAACACATGGCTCCTTATGACCTTGGCACAGGGGAACTTCAGGCGGTTTCAACAATTTCTTCCACGCTTCTGAAGAATTCGAGCTTGGTTTTTCTAATTTAGTTACACATATTTTTTCTTGGTCGCACCCAGCGTTATCCTTGTTAGATGTCGATGATGTTACTACAGTTTCAGATTCTAAATTGGAGCTTTTAACAAAGAAGCTGCGTAAACTGGTTTGTAGTCTCTTAGTATTTTGTCCTTTTTTCATACTGTCTAACTCAAGCGGTCTCTTTTTCCCAACGGCATTTTTGCCTTCAAATTTCGTTTCAGTGTCAGGGTCTTTCTGTAAAGAAGCAGCCTGGAAAAACTCCTTCAGCTTCATTTGCTTTCCAGAAAATTCAGGATAGTATTTAGTAGCAAAAGACGGTGGGGTGCTGTGAGGGACGGGTACTAATGTATGAAAAGTAACAGAAATAGGACAGTGATCACTTCCAAGAACGTCAGAATGAATTTCTGCTTCTTCTATGTACTTAGCAAGTTCTCTATCCACAAAAATGTAGTCTATTCGGGAACCATAATTATTTTCTCGAGCGTTCAACATTGTACACCAGCATGTAAAAGCTGATTGTTTATCTGGATAAAGCATACGAAATGAATCGACAAATCCTTCTGGGTCTTGGTCTGAGAGAAAATCACTTAGTAGCCCTCTGAATTCGTTACTTACAAAGTTCTAAACAAAAATAATATTTTAAACTATAAGATATGAAACTCTATTTACCTAAAACAATACGACAGTATTTATCGAGTGTCCTACCTTAGGTTCCGTAACATCACACTGATCAATCCATCGGTGTCTAATATTTATATCCCCAACTAGAACTACGAAAGATCCACTTTGAACTAAAAGCTTGGCCCGTCGATGAAGCACTTCATGAAATGTTTTTTTGAATTCTGTATTATTAATCGCGTCTTCAGGATCATCACGAAGCCTTGGGCAGTACACATTAATCAGGGCAAGTGGGCGTGTAGTTCCATCAGGCATCTATCTCATGAAATAACATTTACTATTTTATTATACTTTTCATCACTTTAAAAATACACATTCTTCCCTAACTATAAATCAAATTTTTACGCACCTTAACTAAATGCTGAGTAATCACAGTTCTCCCGTCTGCATTGGCATACTTGACATGGCTTTGCTCCTCAGCAGTTAGTTCCGGGTAGCCTCCCACTTCATCATCATTCTTCACATACTGAATCCTACTAAGCCCATCCTCAGCCTTTTCAGGAGTACAGTCATTTCTAGAGTATGTAGCAACCCCTACAGTAACACAAAATAAATCATTTTCGTCAGAATACATAAAATGTAAGCTGTATCAAGCAGTGCCTCCATAATATCAATAAAATCTCCATACCTGAATACCCAATGCGGTTGGTGCTAAACGAAAAATACGATGTGTAACCTGGAGGCATCATCTGATTTTGTTCAAGCTGCTTTCCTACCACAAAAAAGGTGCATAAAATTTACATTTTTTGGCATTTTGGCTACGATATTTCACTATTTATGATGGTCTTTCTTTTACAAAAATACAATAAACTAACTCACTGGCTAATTTAGTTTCTTGAACACATAAAATTGAACAGTTGAGCTGTTCCAAAATCTGCGGCATGTCCAGCGTCTTGATGCCATTGATGTTCCAAGACATTATTTTGAACTTGGGTTTCCGGCTCGGGTTGATAACCTCCAAGTCTTCATGATGAGCTGATGCCTTCTCAGCCTTATTAGACATTTCTTGTATTGTTGGTGTAACAGGAGCATCTACCAATTCTTGATCACCTTCCATCCTCTTCGATTTTTAATCTTTGTAATCAGCTGGAGGTCAGCTGTAAAGTCGGAACACTAATCTGACACTTTTGAAATGAACAAAACGAAACAAGGATGAAATGGAACAAAAACCGTTTACTAACAAGGCTGCCTGAAGTGCTTTGGCTTTTGTTGATAAGTTTCGCGCGGAATTGCTGGGGCACTGTGAGAATATACAGGTAAAACCATTGAGCGTTACAGGTAGTGAACAAAGGAATCAAATCAAATTGCCAGTACGGAAATTAGTTGCGATTTGCGAATTCGGAATGCAGAAATAATTGATAAGGAAAGATGATAAGTGACATTGTAAAAGTACTCTTTGCGTGCACAATATGAAATGTTTGGGTGTTTCGTGCTTCCTCGAAAGTTAATTGTGCACTTTAGTTAATTCTGGGCCACTGTAGTTGAACCCAGTGTCACATTTCCAATCAGACAAATTTTGCATAGTGGTATATGATTATGCATGGATTGTCTGACTTGTGTAATAAGCTTAATCATTTTCTGTACTGTGTGCGAACATTTCAATTAGAGCTGTGCAAACACATGCAATGTCGTGTGAACGGAAATGAAGCCCTTGGTTTGGACCAAAATTGCTATGATTTTAATGCATTGCAGTTGTTGTAAAGTAGCCGGTAGTTATAACCCTATCCTTGTGTAAATTAGGTTATTGTGACTTCTAGGGCAAATCTATTCCCTACTACACCATCGTGGGGTTGCTTTCATGGATTTTAGTTTTGAATAGGGTGCTTCATTTTTTTATTAATATCGTCTTCAACTTTAGTACCAAAAAGATACCTACAGATTTTAACAAATGAAATCAAAAGCCACAACTTCTAATCAAGTTTTTTACATACATTCTGATAGAAAGTTATGAAAATTGGTAAACTTTGAGAGAATTTATAACAGTATGTCACACTGACAGTGTATTAATATGACAAAGAGGTTTAATTTTGTATATAATACATGTAACGGTAATGACAACTCACTCATACTTAAATTGTCCCATCTTTTAGCAATGAAAGTAATGGAGATATTATGTCAAGAGAGAATGCGTGTGACTGTTTTGATTATGACTCTGCAGTTGGCAGTTGACAATTAATTGAGGAGCTTTCGCTACACTTAAAGATCTAAAATTCTCATCACTCGACCATCATATGCAGCAAATTACAACTAGACTTAAAATAGATACTATCTACATACATGCCATTTCTTTATGCTTAGCTTTAGAATTCCGTTGCATAAAGTTCCAGTTCAAAGTTATTTTTTACTAGATTTTATTGTATTCATTTGAATATTCTTATGCTCATCGTCTCGTTTGTTATTCGATTTGAGTTTTATTTAAAGTTTGTTAAAGACTTAATGCAAGTTGATAGAAATATATCAAACATTTGTCTGAAGTGATGATCTATTTTTAGCAATGTACGCAGGCATGTCATCAATCTGGAGGGTGGTAAACGCTTAAGCGATCTGTTGAAACATTATGTCTATCTTAATAGACGCAACCAGGATGCAACTTGAAATCAACTTAAAACCAACGATTTGTTCGCATGATAGCAATCAGTAATCAGTTTGCCCCTGACTGTTCTAAAGAAAGCCATGTGAATGTGAGTACTATGTAGTTCTATAAAATGCCTAAGTTTGTCACACAAAGTATAATAGAATACAAGCTAAAAATTGAAGTAGCTTGACCACGACGCAAAAAAGTAACAATTAAGCGTTTAATAGTAACTGCGCTTAATTGCTTCTCACTCGTGTAATCACATGTATAAATTACCTATGCAACATGTGATAATAAAGTTCATATAATGGATTAAGTTTTATTAAACTTTTATTGTGATAATTTTTGCATGCCTACTTACAATAGGGAAAACGGATGGCGTATAATATTCCGATTATTTTATACATAAACCCCTTTTAAAGCAAAATGTTAACATTCTCGCAGTCAATATATTATGTCAATTTGATTAGGTATCATCTAGTAACCAAGTCGAGGATTTACTACAGCATACGTACGTACATCATCATGAAATTCCTTATACAGTTGATACTTGTGCAAAAATTATCAACATCAACCGCCGTCATCGTACGTGTCATAATCTGAGTAAAACAAAAACAACAATCCTACTGCCTCACTCAAAATGTTGTGTCAATCGTAGTAGGCACAACATTACATGCATTTTTTAAAGCTTCTTCCTCTTACTCTTTACAATCTAAACATTACATGGCAAGTGAGAAACCAAGACAAAATATTTACTTGCAGGAGTCACTTATAGTGGCAGGTATTTTACCAGAAGAAGGATATATGTATGTGGGGGTTAGGTACACATAGCAATCTTCTAAGGTGTATGGATAAATGTTATATGAAGCATGAATAGAGAAGAAGAATACAATTACCTGTGTACTATCATCATCAACCATCAACAATCACCACTTTACTCATCCACTGCCTACGTAGGTATGTGTACCACGCAAAGTGAATGGCAAGAATGTACATAGGTAGCTTTGTTCGTAACATAGTCACCACATCTATATTTTCATTCATAACTACCTACATAAACTACATAAGGTAGGCAATATTATGATATGCCTTAAACTTGCCGTAATATTATGATCATAGCAACAGTCCCAATACAAAAATCTGTTCAAGTCTAATTTTTATTCTGATGTTACTGCCATTGTGGCTTTAATACATTATTATAAACCTCCCTGCTTTACTCACCTTGCATTTTTATCATCGTTTGTATCATCAAATTATCATCCCCATGGAGTTCTACAGTCCAATGTTGTGTACATATGCCGTCTGTCTGTCCGTGTAATGTATCTAAGCGACATTATTCAGCTTTCGATGATACATAGAAGCATCGTAATACACAAAAGAGTCATGGCGAGAAAAGGAAAAGAGGAGTACTGCTAAAGTTGGAGATTAACGTTTACTCGGCTAGATTGGATTTGTAATGTGATGAGGATTTTTTGTAGTATTACGTTTGCTATTGTGGTATCGTGGTAAAGTAGCAGCTTGTTTAGTGAGTATAACTAGTCATAGTTTATATTGAAAGAAATTGTAAGCATGAACATGTTACTAATGTAACGTCTGTGTAATGAATGGACATATAGCATATATACATACATACAATGCATGCGGTTACCAAGATCCGATAACATGAAGCTTCTCCATATCCTTGGACAAGCAATGCCACAGGTGAATTTGGTTGGACTTGGTAGGCAGGTTCTGGTAAAGAGTTAGTTTTTATTCTTCTTTTGAGCTCCTCTTCGAGCAGTGTACAAGTAAGTTGTCGAGAGGGTTGTTGGTGAGTATGTGTTTGATTTGATCATCATCCCAGTTACAGTCGCTCTTTTCCATGCGTTCTCTGAAAGAGAAGATAAATCGAGTGGGGATTTTTGTAGCTTTTCGTGCATAACATTTTTTTAACGGGCAGGTGTGTTTTTACCCTGTTTTTTATTTTCAGTTTTAGCTATCGTTTTTTATGTGCGTCCTATTTCCTGCATGAAAAGTTTGTCCAGTGGTGTGCTTTTTGTAAGACTGCAAGTTTGTTTGTGACAGGAAGCGTGCTCATATAAAAATATTCCATAGAATTGTGGTTGCATGCGTTTAACTTCAAAGAAACTGCAAACGTTGTTGTTATTCAGTTTAAAGTTTTGATTGAAAGGAAAGAAACAAAATGTCTACAGAACATTTACCGGAAGATGCTCCTGCCCCGAGAAGTATGCCCAATGTCATCTACATGAAGACGCCTGTCCCTCGCCCATCCAGTATGAACAATGCTACTGTTGTCCTTACATCTGTCAACAATGAAACTGTCAATGGAAATGGCTCTGTGCATTCTGAAGAGGATAGGGCCACTCATGTTTCAGACAGTGGATCTGCATCTTCCGTCCCGGTAAGAGCAAAAATAGTCAGCCTTGTAGTATTCTGTACTACATAAACCATCAAGTGAAATAGAAATCTTGAAAAGCTAATTTAATCCTTTTCAACATCTCTATATATACCACCACCCATAATAACATGAAATGCTTCTCTATGCAAAACAACAAACATCGTGTCCATTCCTTGCGTGACCCTTGCTCAGAGAGCTCAAATGAGTTAAAATATTTTATTGCTGGCTTTTACATACATTACATAGCTAATGAAGATGTGTGACTTCAAAAAAAGGGTTAGGAATATAAACATGTGTAAACCGCTCAAAATAAAGTAATCTACATTCATCTAGGTCACGTTTAATTACTGTGTATAGTGACCGTGTACTGATTCTTTTTACTCTCTTTTACACACATAAAACATTTTTCAAACGCACTCTTGTGGATTACACGACTTGTGACAGTATGGTTAACAATTAGGGTCATCATTTCTATCTCTTTTTCAACAATAACGCATATTTTAAATGTATATTTTCCTCGGCTTTTTCAACCAAAATTTGTAAAGTTCAAAAATTATAATGAGTGAAAAATCTGCTTGAGGGACGGAGAAAACTACGTTTAAAATAAGCTTGTAGTATTAGCCCATTCACTGTCACATATCACCAAAGTGCGTTTACCTTGTATGTATACAAAATTATGTTACAAGTCACACAGACATATAGGATCACGTAAAAGCTATTTTGGTTTAAGGGATATTGCATGAATAAGATGTAAAATCTACTTAAAGTTACATGTTACAAGACGATATATGATAATGATACAGGTTGAGAATCTCCCTAAAAAGAATTCAATAGCTCCCGTTATAAATACTAAACAAAGTATACTTTTGGTGAAAGATTTCTAGCAATTTTAGTACACATAAAAAATTGTAAACAATAATACCATCCATTTGCCAATACAGCAATCAAAACAAAAATTTAGATAATATGCCGCAAGCTAGTCACAGGACAGGTGGGTTTATAATCATCAATACCATACTTGTACAATGCATATTAGATTATGATTGTTGGTATCTAAATGCTCGTAGGCATTTGTTGCCGACCGTGTAGCTCATACTTTCTTGTTGTCAGATCCTTGTTTGTGTTTTCCGATCGTCCTTTTGACTTCTTTTCTGTGGCTATTTTTCGCCTAAGAAGAAAACACTTGTTGATTCCTCCATGTAGACTCTTCCTGCATGCACATTTTTGTATTGCCTCAGGCTGTATAGATGCCAAAATAAAGTACCTGTTGGGGAGGTGGAACTGACTGAGTTTTTTAAATATTACAGTATACAATGTATGTATTAGTGTACATGTAAAAATTTGAACATTGTTATTATGTATACCATTTTACCTGTAAACGGCTTACCACAAAACTAATACTCTCTGTTAGACTATTGTGCACGTTCACAAACACATTGTTATTCAACCGGTGATAAGATTAATAATGTTCAAGTATGAATTCCTAAGCTTTTCGACCGAGTAAGGAATTAGTGATGACGTTGCGTCGTAAACAACAATGGTGTTCCATGTCCCATTCGATAGTCAACATTAATTTTAGTTGGTATCTGAATGTGGTCAAAACTTTTGAGCAATCCTGATACTGAGATTGAAGACTAAAGCATGAACTTATTTGTTAGTATGAAAGGGCCACATTAGGATTAATACAAGGAAGTGGTTTTTAAGGAATTTGAAATCGTCAGGATATTTAACTAAACAAAGACCTCTCGCTTACTTATGTATTGGTTATCGAAAATCTTTAAGGGATACGCATGTAATTGTTTTAATATATTGAAGCAACTTTCTTTCTTTGAATTGCTAACATTCGGCACTTCATTAATTACAACCAAGTGTTCTTATGTAGATCACTGAACTGCTTGGTATTCATGAACCGGCTTCTGATTATGTATTCAAAGAACATGACGGGGTTTTTGCTACTGTAATATAAATCTAATTCTTTTAATGGTAGTTGTAAATGCCTATAAAATGATCATAATTATATGGTTTGATCCCTTATCTGTAATTGTCATAAAGAAGTTGAGGCAGTGTGATTGAAGATAACGGATACAAGATGCATAAACTTTGCATAATAGAAATTGTTGATCCTGTTTGATCACTACTTAAATTATTCTCTTTCCACTCTGAAAACAAAGGGCAAAAACCCATTTAAAACAGGCGTTGATCTGAATATTTCAATATTGTTTCAATATACCTGGCAATATGGAATCTGATGGCATCTCGAAATTTTGACAGTTCTGCTCAGGTAAGATCATCAAGCAATTCATGATTAATTCATTTTGCTTATAAAACAATTTACACTTAAATAAAATAACGCAGTATTGTATATTTATGTAGCAATTACTTTGGCTCTGCGTCATTTGTAGCTAAACAAAGGATACATTAATTTGTACACGCACATTGTTGATTGCTATTCAATTCAATTATTTGATTTTCGACAGTTCGCCTCCGTAAATTAACCCACACGATAATTATTGACAGTGATCGTAGTAAAATCGTATGTAATGAATACGAACACACGTCGTAAGAAAATAAAAGGAAGCAGGTTGACATGATGCAGCAACTTTCAAATGAGTACCACGCACTCGCTTTCAAAATTTTTTGCAGACGACAAATTCTTCATTAGGGCAAAAGTTGTAACGAATATTCTTCCAAACAAATATTTATATGCTGTATATTCTGTCACATATTTTGGCAAAAAAATATGCCATGTGTGTGTCAAGTGACAATTCATTAGAATGAATGGGTGCCCTAATGAAAGTTACATATTTCATTTTTATTTTATGTGTGTGCGCGCGCGCGTTGGTATGCGTAAACTAATTAAATAAAAATACTTAGGTACAACAAAGAGCCGTCGCTGTATGTAACTGCGTACTTGTTACAAGTCCTAGATTATGAATGAATTGATGAATGTTACGCAATTCATAAGAGCACTCCATTCAAATAAAATATCCTTCCTTCCCTGTTGCCTTTTTAGTCGTCTCCGTCTTCGTGGTACTCTTGCTGCAAAGACGGAGTGGCCAAATATGTGATACTTTTGAATGATTCAAGATTTTATACGAGTCACAATGTTATAGCTTTGGTAGTCGTAGATAAATAAAAAAAAGTTATATTTGCTGTTCTTGAATTTACATTACTAAATATTACACTAGCAAGTGTTTTCTCTGTACCAGGTGCGAGCTTTGTAGTTTATTTGCTGCATTGTATGTATATTAGCTAGGGAGATGCATTCACTCCTTACCATGCCTTGCGTGTTGCAAAAGAGGAGAGGCACGTAGCTTTTCAAATTCTCTTTTGAATTTTTTTATCAGTAAGTAGCGATGGGCGGCAATATTACGTACAAGTTCCTTTAACTGCAGGACACATATAAAAAACTAGTGAATATCATGAAGTTGTCCAATTTACATTGTAAACACAGAAAATTAATAGCCATTTGCAGCATATACAAGGTAGATAGTAATGTCTATAGGAAATGAGTTTGGTTACAAAGAGAGCTGAAGTTTTACTGCAACATATAAATTTTGTACATGCATCCGTGGATACAATCTTAAGATTTCAAAGAAGGATACAGCAATCTACAAAAGTTATAAGAACATCGATTTGTACTTGAAAGTATTTCATACAAGCACTACTATACAGCATTCAGGTTTCGATTTGAGTGTGCAAGGACCTGTTTTGGGAAAAAGGGGTTAACAGTCGGGATATGCAAGATGCAAGTTGTTGTTTTTTCAGGAAGGAAGACGCTCATGCCATGAAGTATTTATTGCCATGTTATATAGGCTATATATTTCTCAAATAGTTTGGTGACCTTAATTTTTTCATACATTTGAAAGGTCTGTTGTGCCAATATCGATTTGAAATTGAACAACCCAGCGTATACATTTATTTTGTCACCGTACAGTGTACAGTTCCCAAGTTACCAAACAAACCTTATGATCATAGAGACAATTTGCACATGAAAGCACGCAAGGTATGTTAATAGTATGAGAATGATTGCGTCAGAATGGGCACTTAATTGATCCTTAAACACAATGAAGTATACAAACAACAAAAAATGTTTCATTTGTCCCACTAACTGGTGAAATTTATTTTCAAAGGATGAAGATGGAACACTGTAGGGTTACGCAATTTTTTCACTGTGCTCATTTCACTAGATAAGTAGAAGTATTCTATGAGAGACAAAATTAATGAAAAAATCCTTCAGATCTTGTATATTCCACACATTGAGCTTATACCACAGTTTGCTGCAAGTCTGTCGTTTTTTTTAGTAAATTAGCATTCATTCATGAAGTCGTTAAAAGATTTGTTTTTAAAATCTCACAATTTGTCGTGTCTTCATAATCACTCATTACTGAAATGTTTGTTAGTTTTTGTGTCAATTTACCAATGCAATTTCATTCTGGTGTGAATAAGCGAATCAGCTTGGTATAGAATATTATGCGGGGTAGAGATACCAATACCAATTGCATAAACTCATTATCACTCGTTAAATCTGCCTATCTAACATGATTTGGCACATTAAACTTTACTACTACAACAGTAGCCATGCGATTTCCTTTCACGTCAGTTCTGTAGCTAAAGATTGAGTTACACATGCATCCCCACAACAGAAGATTCATCATAATTTGTTGATACATGTACTTCAACCAGCCAGTTTACTGTCATTTTTCAGACACGTTTAAAGTTGTATATATTTCACAAAACTGTTAAACGGTTTTTATTGATGATCATCATGATGACAATTTGATGGCGATGATACGTTACGTTATGTCTTTCTATTGCCGTAGAAAAAATTCTCGTATTAAGAATTTAGACGATTGAATAGAAATGTTCTCACAAGATCCACAAATAGCCGTAATACATTTCATTTCTTACTGTTGTTGTGAGAGTCTTTTTATATTACTTGCTGCATTGACTTTAAAATTATTGTTATTTTATAGGTAGATTTTACTTTTGACTTTATAGAGTACGTAACTGAATTTCGTACAAAGGTATGTATATCTTGTTGCCTTAAGATCAATTTCAAGCTTAAGTATTACTTAACTTTCGGTTGGTTGATTCGGTGGATAAGTGAATGCGTCATATATACCTACATATGTAATCAAAGTAATCATCTTATTGCCTGTTGACAGCCGCAAAGCGCTGGTCGCGCAACTACATAATACGACTATTTGTCTGATTTGACCTCAATAATGCACCTCTCTTTGTTTTACTGTAGTTAACACTACGTAGGTTTTCATTTTTATGTGCTTGATAGATACATTCATGAGCTCATTCGATGTGATGAGGTAGTCCGATTAGATAAAGGTATCGCATCACACAATTTTTTGGTAAAGCTGATAAGGCTTTGATAATGACATGGGTGAACCTACAATAACTCAATAACTAACTTTCAAAATGCAATATCTGCCTGGATAAGTTCGGAGGAAACTACATGAATTATGGTATAAAAATGCAGTTTGGGTGTTCTGGAAGACACATTTTCAAATTATTACCGATAATATTTTTGTTTGTTTGTGACTCATATTGTATGATATATTGTATTAATCTATGAAATAACTATTTCTACAGGAAATGCTTCTCAAGTATATTAAAATTCAAATAGGAACTGTTGTTAAGAAAAGTTATTTCAGTTTAACCCCCAAAAAACCTTTTTATTCTTAAATCCAAGGAAAACGAAAACAGACTGTGATTTCCTACTTAAGCAACACTTCTAACGTCCTGCTTCAATACCCACTCATGGTCACTCATGTTCTTGCCTTCTGCTGTGGAAGGGTTGCAAATATAATTTCACGGTTGTAAATATAGGCACGTAATAAATTAGTACAAAAGAGTATCATTTTAGTGCATAAAAATTACAATTTATTTTTATTATCCAGGGATTTAAAAAATCGACAATTTATCCTAATATTTCCGAGTTACAATACGATTTCTAAAGGCCATGAACTTTCCAAAAATCATTTGCTTTTATGCAAAGTGAAAAATACAGAAAATTTGGTCATGTCACGAGTAAATGCTTGACAGTAAAACATGAGAAGAAAGGAAATGGGAAGATATTATTTTTTTTAAATAAAAAGAGAATTTATTTTAAAAAGGGGTAGATTTGTATTACATCAAAGGTTTTTGGCTTTTCCTTTTGTAAGTAAAACTTCCCAGCAAAAACCATCATTGTCCATAATGACCATAAGCTCAAGGAAACTGTATCGTGACCAATCAGCATTCCAGGTTGGCTTGCATGAAAGCGTCAGCTGGGTTGGATCAGAAAGGGGCTTCATAGACCTGAAATGTATGATTATATTTGATGATCATCTATAATAATGACTTTAAAAAGATGAAGTTTCACAATAACAATACCACAGACGTTCCCACGTTAACTGTTTTCATGGTTGTATTAAGAAAACAAGGGGAAACAATCAGAATCATATTCTACTCAACTATCCTACGCGTGGATAGCCACATGGATGTGTACTTTATGTCAAACTGACGAAGCATGCAACAGTTGAAAATTCACGTTATTATTAAATTAACCAAAGGCTGCATCCTTCGAGCTAGGTTTTCCAAAAAAATAGTATGCACGCGAAAGAATTTTTTTAACTTTGATATACTCCATAAAGCACGCCTATAGTCTGAGAAATATTGACGCATCGATGTTAAAGTCATGTAAATTATGATGTCAGAACAGATCGGCTATTTATATGGACCACTGACATTTTCCTGTATGAAATACCGTTTAGGCTGAAGATATAGATATAGAAAGGAAAGTCTTTAATAGTTTTTAGATATAATATGTATATATATATCTCTCTAAATTGCAACATAGGGAATTTCGGTATATACATATTGTAACTAATCCGCACTTTTATTAATGAAAAAAAACAACTGTCTCTGTACCAGCGTACCAATTGTATTCGAAAGCTTGAATATGAATAAACTTCCATATCCGTAATTTTATGCTTAAATAACTGTATTAATATGTATTCATAAATGTGAAGCGTATAAACGTCGATTCTATGACGGGGAGTGATATCCCTTAATATTCATTTTATATTGACACTTATCGATATTCAGGTGATGATGTGTACATCGCACATAATTTAAATTTTGTTGTTTGATGTGTGACGCCACGAATCACATGATGAATGACAATGAATCCTCTGCATTCTTTAAGTAGGCATTTCATCATTTGTGCTGTCAAGTTGGGATGAGGAGTATTGATATTTAGGTTCATAAAAATATCATTCGCGTGAAGTATTGGAGTGAAATTCATCACAGTAGTATTAAAAAGTATTATATGACAACGATGATTATATGATGTGTGCGCTATTGTAAATAATATCTTCTAGATTATTTACGAGGGGAATCACGTCACTTTCATTCTTACTCTTACCAACTACGCAGATGCCATAATGTACTTATTACAATTCGTTTCACTCTTTGGTAGGAAGATTGGGATTGTGGAAGCAAGAAGCAAGTGGGAGGAGATTGAAAGAAAAACACAATATATTATACATACATATAAAAAAGTCATAATTGATAATATTGTAAATAAGTAGGTTCATATGCCTTGCATATTTAGGTACGTATTTATGTCAAATCACTCACTCCACATACTCGCACTACCATATAGTAAAAAACTGTTAAACACATTGTAATTTGTACAATATGATAGGGGGCGAACATAGAATTTCCCACTACATATGCTCTACATTCTCTATTTGTTGTATTGTCTGTTGCTTTACTGGAATATTCTTCAGTGCACGGAAAAAATATTGAGTGTCAAAGTATGTTAGGGAGTAATCATCTAATCATACTAACCATGTGAACAGAACACTGAACTGTGTAGAGTTTCTTTTATGCATTTTCTTTTAATCGAATAATAATATGTATACATAAAAAACTATAACAAGCATTCATATTTTTAGCTCAAACTTGCATTTCATTTGTTTCTAATTGTAGAACAGGTCTATTACAAAGTATTATACTGGAATACTATTTTGTACAGCCATGTGTGCGCATATGGCTTTGTTACCGACCTATTATAATAACTTGTAAGTGATGACCTATTTCCCATGCGGTAGGTGACTGGATATTATGTTGTATGCATGTAGTAGAGTATGATGCATTACATGATTCCGATGGTAGATTGCTAGATGCTTTGGTTCCTTTGAACATTCCAGAATTCAATAAAGTAGCGGAATTAATTTAAGTACGTAACATTACGTTACAGCTTAAAAAGTGGCAGCTGGCAGGTGTTGGCTATTAAAAGTGAAAACTAATTTTCTGTATGGGATAGGGTAGGTAGGTAGAAAAAACTACTGCTCCATAATCAATCTTGATGTTGCCTTTGAACATGATGCTAACACCTGGCTACCACCGTGTCTGAAGCACATGGTCTGCTCAACTTTAAATAGTTAAGTATAAATTATACCTATACATATACTTATGATGAGAAGAGGATGAACATGGCATACATTACAATCACAACATCTTGCTACATCCGGATCTCTTTTAATCCCCTTTTGTTGAAACTTATGCGATAGTTTTAGCTACATTTACTCTGCGTAAGAGATGACCATTGCTGCTGATTCATTTTTTTCCAAAAAATTAAAAATGCTAGTTTTACCATATATAATATGGACGTATTATTTGATCAAGAGAGCGTTATGATAATCATCGCCAGTATTTAAACGCTTATTGTAAACTTTGGATAAAATATAACATGCACGTATGTATGTACGTGCATTTTATTCCTATATTCATTAACGCGCTTGCAGTGATAGACCTCGTAAAAAGCTTATAGACCATTGCAGCTTGGCATCAGCACAGTAAAACCATTTTTACTCGCCAGCAATTAAGGAAATAGCTTCATGTTAGATAGTTATATAGTTAAGTTGCTGGTTGTGTGTAATGGGTTCTCCATGTTTAACCACTAATTGACCTTGACTATCTTCAATTAAATGTGCGGTTTCGTTCTGATATTCGTGATTAATCAGATTAATATCGCTATTTTAATGTACCATGAAATATTCCACAGGATTCCGATCGCATATATTCAAGACCGTCAGTTATCATCCTCAGTCAATGAAAATGAATACGTTTTGTCATGCTAATGCAAAAAAACGCTCGTCATGTAATTTTACTGACGGTATAATGGTGTACTGCATACTTTTGAAAACTAAGCCAGTACATGGTGCATGATTAGATCTTGTGTACAATGCAATGGGTGGTGTGTGGGTTTGTTACAAAACTTAGTTTTTGAATGTGATTAAACGGATTCAGGACCTTGCATTCTTATTTTTTACTCTGCAAAAAATTATTTGTAGCAAACGCATTGTTCACCCGATCTGATTATGATAATCGTAAATTGGCAGCAAGGATTACCTTTGATTGATTTGGCTTGATTGAATTTGAAGGTACAGAAATGTCGTTGGTGTAGAACAAAGGAAGTACTTGTTTGGTTGCATTGTAGTAAAAAATGTACTTATTCATTCATTCATTAATACTAAAACACGCTCCAGATGAGGAATTAGAATCCCAACATTATTGTTCAAGTCCTTGTTAAAAATCAAATGACTCAACATCTCATCAGCAGCAAACATTATTCTTTGCATGAAGAAAGAATAAGATCAAGATAATACGTTAATTGTGATGCCTCATGTACCATCACGGTATTACTTCCCCTGCATCATTAAAATTCACTTTTCCTTTCAGGTTTTAATGTATGTTTGAGATTTTATAAGCTAATTTTGCAAGTCTCAGTAACCTGCCTAAAACACGGGGAAATGAGTTTGCATCTGTAAAACTAAATATTTCAACATGGAAAATATATGGTCTCATTATAAATATTTCATCTTTGATGTTTTTCATAGCGTAATATTTTCAGCGACTTTCAGATGTTATGAACTAGTTTGCTTAGATTCAACCTTTTCACAAGACAACGTTCGTTAACTGTCTGTCTGTTTGACATTTTCTGCTGCAAATTTTGATCTTTATATCTTTAAAGCACTAACAATGTGGCATGCTTCAAAAATCAGGTTGAAATCAAACTTTAACTCTTCGTATTTGCGACTACAAAATTGTACTAATGATTTACATACCTTTAAAAATACAAATTGAAGGCTGACAGAAATACAGACATTACCTTCTACACATTTCTTATTTGCAATGCACTCAATCAATGCAACTGTTGTCATGCGATATATGTATTATCTTCACCAACAGTTTACTGTGAACATAAATCTTGCGTGACAATAATAGGAGTGTGAGCTGGAGAATCCTTGATAGTTTTTTAGTCTTTATTTGAGCAAAGGGATTGTTAACTTAATAAAGATTAATGTGTGCTGTAAATGTAGAATACTGTATTTTTGCATTTATGTTATACAACAAAATGAATGTGAGTAAGGAGGAAATCATGAACCGATAAGAGTGCATTATGTCTATCGTTATCTGTCGTAAAAAGCTAACGCCATCAAACATAGAAATAACTAGCTAATTGACGAATTTAACATATGTGATTATCTTTTCCGTGTTACCCATATTTAAGAACTACTTTGTCATCTAGTCATTTTTCTTGAGTCTTGAGCCAGGAAGTGACTCACCAACTCACGAATTACCAAGTATTAACTATGTACATATGTAAAGATTTATTGGATTTATAGAGGAAACTGAAGTACTACTGCTAAACTGATTGGTTATGTATGCATGTTTAGCTTGTTTGGATAGTACATTGCTTTGCTTTGATATTAATTTCAGTTCCTGTGGCCTTCAGCCAGTGTCTTCTTTTCTGATACCATAATTACTCAGTAGAGCTGAAACTCCAACCAATGCGAAATGATTTGTCAAAATATCACATGATTCTCAATCGAAACTTGGTCACAAAATGCATTTGCAAACTGCATATTCTAAGCTTAGTTCAATTCTCGCTTTGCCTTACTACCATAATTATCATTTAACATATTTAATGTATTGTTAACGTTCTGAATCACAAGTGAACTTTTTTCATCATTTTATGAGCGCCGACATTGAAATGTGAGAAACTAGAGTTTTATTAGTCATGCACTAAATCTAGGTGAGATTCATGTATTATTACGAGCAAATCATTGCTGTATTTCCCAATGAACTGCATGAACTTTTGCAAATTGCAAATAATATTTTCATACAGAATAACGGACAGTATACAATATTCAATGAAATAACCATATGCTTTAGTATAAAAGCAGACGTTTGTCGGGAAAACCATGGAATACACCAGATTCTATATTAGGCAAGGTTTATTAAGTATTGTTTGCAATCTCTACTCAATCCTTTACTAACAAAACATACTTAGCCTTATATAAGCATACATTAACTGTTTTAAACTCTATGCAGAAAGAATTTGTGTTTATTAACTTCACAGTATATTTACATTAAACGTGGAGATGTTGTATAGGTTAATTCAACTGGATAGATTACCCAGATTGACAAACATTTGTAGATACATATACCTAGCATTGTCGTTTTCATAGCATCAAACATGTTAGGCTATGTATATTTGCATTAAAACATGAGAATTGCGCAGTTAAACGTAAATTCATGTACATAACATGTGACAAACTTTTTATTGTTTTAATTTTTCAGGCATAAGGTATAGCACACGTACGCCTATTATGTAATTTTTGGCACTAGACTATAATTTAAATAATCGTGGCTGATTGAAATTCTACTTCGGGCCATTTGTTTAATCTAATAACCTGCACAAAAGCAACATGTGTACATACAACGTATGCAATAATCTAACGTATGCAGTGTGTAGGGCTCTGTAAAAATGGATCTGGTCCTCGGAAATTGTATCCATGTATATATAAAAATATAGAAAAATGATGAGAATAACAAGAGATTTCTTAAAACACTGCAACTAGGGTCATCCCAATATCGCATCATTTGGACAGACGGACGAACAAACTGAAGCTTCAATAAATATGTTAAATTCAGTTCAAAGTACCATGTATAATGTATACATACTTTGACAGATCGCAAAAAGCGTCATAAGTTATTATGCCTGTATTACTTTAACTGTTGCCATTCGACTTTAAATCAAGATTTATTATGCATACAGACGCTAGATTGCCTGTCACTTCTATTCATCAAATCAGCTCGCTACGCTATCCATATTTGCATGCTGGGTATGAAAATGTTATTTACCAGCGGTTCAATGAAAATAGCCCATTCTTTCACAGCGGAGTCCAAATTAGTTAACATGTGCAAATTATATATTCTTAGTATACAACAACAATATTTTAAGATGTAATATAAACTATCCATTATAATGTGTGAAAAACTTTGGTTAGGGGTCTCATATTATATAGAGGGTGGTACATGTGAAATACTGTCAAAGATATACCAGAGGATATATTATTTCATTTTTTACTCGCTGTTTATATACTGCAAACAGACAATAATAATGATGAAGGCGACAGTTCGTAGTCGAAAGCTCGACGCTCAATAAAATGTTTTCCTCTAATATCGTTCAAAACCACCCAGACAATAATAATGTCACAAAAATCATAATAAACGTAAAATATTTAAAGGTGAGTAACTGAGGAAGATCCCGTAAAGATGCAAATGCTCGAGAGACCTGAATTACCTGCAATAAAAATAATTCATACATCTTAATTTTTCTAAAATTTTGAATATAATTTATGAAAAAATCAAATCCCAAGCATTTAAAATAACTCACTCATAGCATAATTGTAACAGTAAATACTGCATATAGCTTTAACATCTAGCCATAGCCGGGGGACGTTACGGAGCGGAGTTATAATAAGATTTGCTTTATTCTCTCACCTCTATAATTTCTATCTTGGTCGTAGTTTAACTTGAGTGAAATGACTTTATGAGTGAGTAATGATAAAAAATGAAAAAGTATATAATACGTCTACGTCGCAGTTACTCTGTATGAGGCTAAAGTAGCTTTAGCTTTTGTATTGTAACTATGTAAGATCATCTTAATGACTGATGTGCCTTCAGCTTAAAGTCCATTGTGCGTATTTCGCACGTTTTATTACTTCACAGTGCCTCAGAGCGGTTTTTATTATCGGATTTGTTAAAGAAATCTATCCTTAATGAATTTGAAACAGTACAGTACTAATATA